>JAANSO010002365.1:0-13689 GCA_036507315.1 Lepidocyrtus fimetarius
AATTTTTGTTGCTTGCAGTCCATGCGCCAATGTGGTAATGTCAAACTCCATTAAATGGGATCAAGCATTAGCGCAGCATGCTGTCCGGAAAAAAGTTTTGTCATAAATATCTGTGGGTTCGCTCACGGAAAAGATTATAAGTTAACTGACTTCAATGTACTACAAAACAAAATGTAAATTACAGTTGAAGTGTTCTACATGTTTATATTTATGTTGTTAAAAATTCTACAAAAATATTTAACGACAGTTTTATCAAAGGAAAACAAGAAGTTACTGTAATAGAGTTGTAGCTTTGCTATTTTCATTTACCAGGTTTAATTAGTTTTCCTGAATTTAATATCTGGAGTTTGATTGGATACATTTAAAGTATAAAATCTGCATATTATCGTGAAATAAGACAATAAAACGTTGAATATTCCAATCCGAAAACTTATTCACGTAAAAGAAGTATTTTGTGGAGTATTATTAAACATCTAGTATGTTATCAAGTTCTGAAATGTTCCCAATCCCAACTAATTTCTTGTTGTATTGTTCGGGTATTAACGCCAAGTATGTCCTAGTGAAGATTATTACTTGTGGCTCCCTACTTATATAATTCCTAATTCGCCTTGGATGATGATAAAATATTTCCTGAATTTAATATCTGGAGTTTGATTGGATACATTTAAAGTATAAAATCTGCATATTATCGTGAAATAAGACAATAAAACGTTGAATATTCCAATCTGAAAAAGTCAAGTATTTTGTGGAGTATTATTAAACATCTGGTATGTTATCAAGTTTTGAAATGTTCCCAATCCCAACTAATTTCTTATTGTATACTTGTTTTGCTAGAATCAGAGAATAGAGGTCAAATAATTTCTAATTTTTGCAAACATGCCTGCCGCAGTTTTATAGCATTTGTTGCTTATTTGTTTGTGTAAAATATTGTTTTGATTAGTGTAGTTATGTAGAATACGAAGGAGTAGACAGCTAAAAGTAAGATGAACGCTTTTTGCATGTTTTGCTCCTTCTTTTGGCTACCCTTACAATTTCTTGTTTCTGTTTGTTGCTAACTCGCTTGCAGTTGGTAAATTATTACTTGATAAAGTAAAACAAAGCAATTTGTGCAAACTTGTTTTGTGTTTTATTTGTATTTATTGCAGGGAGTGGGACTGAGCGGTCGTAAAAGGTTCTCTAGAGAATCATTTTCTGTCTCAGCACAAGCCAATACGGGTGGCCCAAACAATGGAAATAACCTAGCACAGTATCCACAAGCTTGTGTATCCGAATTAGACGTATCTTCAAAACGGCCTCGTGACAAGAGAAAAGAGATCCGGTCCAAACTGAAACTAGACAAGTGGGAGTCGTCCACCGTCAGCTCGGAAAAGACGGGCTGTCGTTGGACTTTTGTATTTGACCCTGCGGGTCGACTTTGTTACTATTGGTCCATGGTTGTGTCCCTTGCCTTTTTATACAATTTTTGGGTTCTCATCTACCGGTTTGCATTCCAGGTAATCAATTATTTTTATATTGTTGCTATTTTGAATTTGAAGTGTATACTCAACAAGCAATTTAGATTCTGACTGCTTTTCAACCTGTCTTTGCAATTCTGTCATATCATGATCATGATCATTATACTTTCACTATAGAAGCGCTCTACCAATTTTCAGAAAACGCTTCTAAATATTTAATAAGTACCAGTTAGTTTTCCTATTTTTAAAAATATTGCATACAATTCAGCCAATTAGGCTTGTTTTTACATTAAGTCCTATGCTGAAGCTTTTGAGATAGTAAGCTACAGCCAAGTGAGTTCGTTAATTTAATATTTTGAATGCATACCTGTTTTACTTCTATTATATTTCATTTCAGTTTTTCAATAGAAAGCAATTATTTTTCTTTGAATGAAAAAAGACCAACAACTTTGTATATTTTATAGACAAAATTGTTATTTTTACTTTGTCCTTGACGTGATCGGGACAAAGGGGGAAATTATCATCAAAGAAAACCACTGGTACAAAAAAGATCTACTTTTCTAAATGCTTGCTTGCTACATCCGTTAACAGAGAAATATATATGATGTTTCAAACAAAGGATGATAAACTAAACGAATAGAAAGTACTAAAATGCTCTTTACCTGTGTAGTAAATGCCACTTTACTCACTTTCACTTCTACAAAACCTCATATTTTTTGTCAAAATGTTTACCAGCAAGTTTTGCAAAAAAGAGTGGAAAAGAAAAGAAACATGATGATAATAAAGTATTGTAGACAAGATGAAGTATAAAAGTAAAACAGTATAATGAAGCAGCAAACACAAAACCGCCAATTCCCAAAAGCAACAGTTGTTGGATTGCCGCGTCAAGTGAAAGTGCAAAAGCATACATCATCAAACGTACAATCATCTTGTTGTTGTACATTTTATAGAAACATGAATAGACATTACAAGCACACAGGTAGAACGCAATTGAATGTAATATAATCTTTTTCTGGAAAAGACCAACCTCAAACGACTGCTAGTGTAAATTGATTTATTGAGCCTTTTCTTGTTCAACCTTACTTTTATGATCATCATTTTCTTTTTGAAAATTCTACGTAGTTCAAGCTTCCTATAATTCCATTCCAACTCAACAAAACAACATTCATTCATAGACGTACACCAAAGAGGGATGATGATGATAATTGAAAGAACAAAGACCTCTTTCACGATCAATCATAGGATGGTTTGATGGGTAAAGAAGGGGTGCCGCAATAGATTGATTCCACAAAACAATTTAAACATTCGAGTACTTTATTGAAAAAACTGAAAGATACAAAATTGATTAAAATTGGATAAAAGATAGGTTTTAAAGCTAATTTTTTGCTGAAATGGCAAAAGACTTCAAACGTTTTCAATTCCTCGTCTTCCAGTATCATCATCAGTAGCAAGAATTTATGAGCTCTTCAAATGAAAAGTGAAAGTAAAAAATATTTTGTGTGATGAATAAAATCACCATCTCTTCAATACAATGCTTTTATATAACTTGGCTTCGACAATCGTAAATGATAAATTGGATAATTCCTCTTGAAAAAGGAGGCTAATTTTATATGAAGACGCTTTCCGTTTAAAAATAGAACCAGATACAATAGAAAGTTATAAAAAGATGACAAAACACATTTAAATGACAGAAAAGCAGAAAAAGTTACTTTTCGGTACTAAAAATGCGAGATTGTATATTTTGCTTTCATTTTGTGATTATTGTAGGAAATTAAACGTGAAACTATTGTGCTGTGGTTTTGCCTGGATTACATGGCTGACTTTTTGTACCTGCTCGACATAGGAGTTCATTTCCGAACAGGATACTTGGAAGACGGCGTTCTCCAAACAGATTCAACAAAACTTAGACATCATTACATGAACTCAACAACCTTTTACATAGACTGTTTATGTCTCCTTCCTTTAGATTTTTTGTATTTGTCCATTGGTTTCAACTCCATCCTACGGTGCTTCCGACTTGTCAAAATCTACAGATTTTGGGCCTTTATGGATCGCACTGAAAGACATACTAATTATCCTAATCTCTTCAGGTAAACAATAAATTAATCATAAATTTCATTTAAAGCAACAATAAAATTTAAAATATGTTGAATATGATATCATTTGTTGTGATTTACAGGTCGATAAGTTTAGTGCATTATCTTCTGGTGATTTACCACTGGAATGCTTGTTTATTTCATATAATACAAAAGAATGATGGATTTGGAAGTAGGGATTGGGTGTACAAACGAAATGATCAAGGGGTGGATGGAGAGTCTAGTGATGTGCTTATGAGCTACCTGCAGAGCTTTTACTGTAAGTTCAGCGATAGTTATTTTCTGAAAGATAAATTCGAGAAAATGAAAATACATTTTTCTATAAAATCGATTTTACAGCCTTTCAAATGAAAAAATCTTACAACGATAATCATCATGACCGTAAGCCAATTAACTACTTTTATTTAATTAATTTTGCAGGGTCAACCCTTACCCTGTCTATGGTGGGTGACTTACCCAGGCCTAGAAACAAGTCAGAGAATTTTTATGTGATCTTTCAACTTCTTTTGGGCCTTCTACTTTTCGCCACAGTGCTAGGCTACGTTGCAAATATTGTAACAAATGTCTCAGCCGCACGTAAAGAATTTCAAGGTAAGTTATTAAGTAAAATTGCAGGAACCAGAATCCTTAAGCATACACAGTCTGTGTATATAAATTAAAATGTATTAAAGAACTAGGCATTTAACAGTTTGGGGTATTTGTTTTTTAGTTTTTGTGTATTGAAACTCCAAACTTTACAAAAAGTTACAAAAGAAAGTACATAATAGATTCTTATCCTCACGTACTCCAAAGAGAATAAATTAGCCATGGACTGTTTTTTCATTTCATCATGATGTGTAAAAATTAATTACCTAGGATGGAGAGCATAAAACCCGATTTAAAGACTGGTGAAATCGTCTTTATCAATTTGCTTGTCTTTTCTAAATTTTGCAGCTATGTACAATTTAAGAGGACAGCATTAAATTAATAAGTTAGACAGAATTTCTTTTATACAAGAAGAAAGATATGATATTCAAAACGACTTACATGTTTGACTTAATGGTTAAAAATTTCCTTGAGCACATCTGAAAAGTTTATAATCATCTTATGTTACTGTTCCTGTTTATGATTAGAGATTCATTAAAAGTTGTGAGAACAGCTTCTCTTTTCTTTTTACGGTTAGTTGCCACTATTTTACTACCGCGGCTGGTGTTGAAGTTGGTTGTAAGCAGTGGAAATTTATTCATTTAGCTTTCTGTGGAAAATTTAAACATTTCTCTCTTAAATTCTTTGCTCAATTACAAGCAACAATTTTACAACACCCTTAACAATCATTTCACGCAGTTTACCTTCCCTTTTAAACAGTTTATACGCCGACTTTAGAAGGATGAATGCCAAATGTTTCGCTTGTCTTGTCAAGAACTATGCAAAGCAAGAACAAACTTTTGTTTTCTCTTTACCTAATAGGTCTGATGATGCTGTATATTATGCATGCATACTTATATAAATGGGCCAAACATGGTCTACCTTATACTATCGTTTTGTAAACGGTTTCATACAAAGTACTTGAGACTAATGTTAATCCATCAGTTTCAATAGAGGTGATGCGGGCTTTTACTCATCATTTTTTATCATAAACTTAAAAAGTTAACTTGAGATCATGAGATATGTACAGAAAGATAGGAAGTTTTATGAATCGACAATCATTTTATTTTGGAAAAGCAACAGAGAGGCAAGAATGAAAGCGAAAGTTAAATGGAATTATTTATTTGTAGTGCGTGGCAATTATATGTACCAATACCACTTCAATTGTAGGCTTCTCTGATAGGTTCGTTTTTCCCAACAGAAATTGGTTCCTTTTTACCTCATTTTTCAAATAACAAAACTCACTTCACGTTGAGTATTTTTTGCCAAAGGTAGAGTTATGATGCTCTTAGGTGTTGATGTGTTTCTCCCAGGAAAAAGTGTGTGGTGCTACCCTCACCAATAAAACTTTAATCCATGTTTTCTTTCGCATGATTCGTTATAGTGATTGATCGAAAATTCGATACACATTCATTCTCAACATTTTTGGTAAACAGGAAATGAAAAAATACCCTGCCATTTTTGTCACGCGATATTTTGCCACCTGAATGAATAGAATAGCCATATCATGAGCAATTTTTAGATCATCGTGTTGTGGTATCTGTTTTACTCGTAGTGTTGAATTTGTAGGAAGACTGAGGATTCCATAATACTACTGATGGGTTAAAAACGAATTAATATTTTGGAATTGCATAAATGATTATGTTATATCAATAACATATTCGAGGATCAATGACTTGATCAATGGAAGTATACTATCTCAGATTTTAGACTAAAAAGTGTTTACTATTTTGTAAAGGCATGCATTACAATTGGAAGGTTCTTTACTTAATTTAAATTTATCTGCTTTCACACTTCATTCAACCCAACAAAATTCACCAATAGTGGAACTGGTGTACTTAAAATTTATGAGTTTTTGCCCCTATTCATGGTAAAAATATTTCTGTGTCAATAAATGACTAAATTCAGATCTGTAAGGTTTAATATTCAATGAAATTACATCAACAAAACTTGTGCCGATTTGACTTAAAATTGAAAAGGTTACAAATAATAAAGAAAATTGAATAAATAAGCGACCATTAGTTATTAAATCCTGGATTTAATTCAAATGACTGTCTTTTGTTTTCAAAGTTTATGACTAGAATCACAATAATATATTGTATTTGAATAGCTTCTTGCGCTTTTAAAAATCTCCTTCAATAAAATATTTCCCGCAAAGAGCTCTATAAAATGTTTAGGATTGCGCGTGAGTGAGTCAAATCTCTTCATTTGTCAAATTCATTGTGACAATCGTGCATACTTGTTCTAAAAGAAGTATTTGAAATCTCAGTAGAAGGAGCAGTGGAGCCGCATTGAATTAAATGGGGACACGTCTATCCTTTTGTGGGTGAAAGTAGACACTCCAATTTACACCTGTCACTGCAATAGAAACAGGAATCTGCCCGAGTGTAATAAATGGTCGTAACAATCATCCTTCCATACTAGTAGACTCCACGGCTGTACTGATATGTCAGAAAACAAAATGAAATAGCACGTNAGTGTAATAAATGGTCGTAACAATCATCCTTCCATACTAGTAGACTCCACGGCTGTACTGATATGTCAGAAAACAAAATGAAATAGCACGTTTCCGCTTAAGGAGTTCCATATATGTAGTTAATATGGCCCTCTAGTTCGTCCTGGGTACGTACGTGGTGTACTTATGTAATAACACAAATTCATCGTGATCAATGGCAAGAGATTTATTTTGTCTCAATTCCTTTTAAAACGTCGTGATGTTCTAATGCATTCTCGTTGCTCTTTTATTCCATGGAAAACGAAAAGGCTTTGTTAAACACAACTTGTTATAAATCGTATGAAATGATACCTTTCTTAGAATACTCATTGACAAATTGAAGGAGACTCTAAAGTGGGGTTAAACCGATTAGGTATATTGCATAATCTTGGGCAACACCAGTAGTGTTGTAATTTATTAAAAGGATCTTTTCCATAATATTTATGATATTTCATCTTCCATCGTATCACTTATCAGAAGAAAAATAATTTTCGAATTTGTTTTGATCTTACAGACAAAACACCTACCTAAAGCTGAATACATTATCTATTCATCCAACTACTTTAAAGAATCTAGGAAAATTTTCTTGGAATAAGTCATTATTCGTTTATCTCGAGTTTATTGATTTCTTAATCGACTTTAAGCAGCGTAATTCAAGTTACTTCGTGATTCATTCCCAGAGGTTGCAATACGATGGAAGATTCAAGGAATGAAATGATAAAACGATGTGAGCAGCAGATGAAATGAACAATATAAATCAAAATTTGTAGAAATTTCAAGCACTAGATTCATCTTATCATCATTAATTCACGGTGCAAGCCAATTTAGAAAAAATATTACTCTCACATCTGGGTTTTCTTCGCCACATGTGTACATTTTTCAAGACCTTTTGCTGGGTGTGCAGAGTTTGTATGCTAACATCATTTCGGGTAGGTTAAAAACTGGAAAAAGGGTGTGTGTAGGACCTATCTAGTCGTCATAACGTAGAATATTGTCCGTGTTTTTCTTTTCTTGAAGTAATTTTCTCAACGAGTGACTGTTAAAAACTCGTTTTAGTAGTTTGTTTAAACAACTACAACAACAGTATTACGTTCTATTAGGTTTATATTCTCAAAATTCCATCATGCAAGCAAGTGAATGAAGTTTTACACTAGTCTAGGGTTTCATCCAATCCCAATTGCTTAGCTTAAAATATTGCTCAATGGACGAATTTAAAGGAAGTAAATGGAATGAGTAAATACTACCTATCAGCTATATTACTGTGGATGCAGCATGAAAGAAGTAAAAAGAAACTGCTAAAATAATACAAAATTGCTATTTGTGAAATTTCTTTTTGGCACGAACATTATCTCTATAAATTATTTGTCATGTGGATGCACTCACTATAACTCTCAACCCTCATTTCACCATACATGATCTCAGAACATGCAAAAAGCTGAAGGCTTCTTTCTGCTTATTGCACCATGATTTTTGTTTAAAATCATTGTTGTTTTCTTCACCTATCTTCGTAGATTACATATTTTTGAAGCCTTAATTTGAAAGAAAATTGTTTTGTTGATGAGAAATTATACATTGCATCTAATGGAGCAACGTATTCCGAAAAAGTTTGACCACCTGTAAAGGTATGAGCAATGAACTCCAGTTTTGCAATGTAAAGTAAGGTAAACCTCTGAGAGTATTGAACCATTTTGCTCAACATTGAGTTGTTAGTATTAACTTTGTACTTTTATATTCACTGAAACAAGCTATTTTTACCAAAAGAATCTTTTATTCTTTTATCACATAAAATTGTTCTTGAAACCGCTGTGCTTTGAAATTGAGGTCGAGAATTCTCTAAAAAAAAGTTTCCTAGTTCCTGTGTATTTTAATTTTAACTAAAATATGATATAGTTGTTTAAGAAATTTTATACTCCAGTCTATTTTTATACCTTTTATAAACTTTGCAGGCATGTAGTTTTGTATGATAAATGTTTTTCATTTCGATTCTATTTTTAGAAACGGAATATTTTTTATTTATAAAATACAACATATTTCCAAGATAAATATGAACCGACATGAAGTGTAATATTAATGTTCAGCTTTAACCTAAGGACAATATTTTTATAAGATGTTGATGTTTGTTCAATGTTCATACAAATAAATGGAAATACAATTTGTGTAACACAGAACAATACACACTATTGCAATACAACTAAAGAAGAGGAAATGTTACGAGAAAGTTCTTCAAGGGAAGTTGGAAATCTTGCACTGAGGATGAGAAGCTAGTTTTTATTTCTTGTTCTTGAGTCCTCTTATTATTACAAGAATAGTGCTATAATAGTGCAATTTAATGAATAGTGATAACAATAAGTTTTACTTACTGAACATAAGCAACAAATTATTCTTCTCCAACAACAATCAATTTTTTACTACACTTTAGTTGAATATAGAAGACCGTTGTTGCTCTTGCTGCAGTCTGAATCTAAACCAAAATTCATTTATTCTAACTGCTTCTTCTTTTTTACTGGAAATTTTCACTTATCTTTTGTCCCCATATTCTCAAATTATACTTCCTTAAGTAACTAGTACTAAACAACTCTCTATATATTGATACTTCCCAGAGAAAATATTGTTTTCTTCTTATGTTGCTACTGCACATTATGTAGTATTATATAGCATGACATAAAAAGCTCAGATTTCCTTGTTTGCGTATTTTCTGTATAGAAAAAGGAAAAGAGAAAGTAGGGCAGTGCAGTCGTTTATTGTCACTGTTTTTGTCTATCTCATCCCTCCAAATATATTTGTCATGTTAGTCATGTAACCGGCGGGGATTGTAGTCTTGTTTTTATAGCTGGATTGGATTGGAGGAACAACAGGGACTTAAAAGGAAGAGAGCGCTGCGCTAGCTGCACGCATCATCATAAAATAAAGTTCATGACTTCTCCCTCATGTTTAACGAGATATATATAAATTTACGAGAGTAGTAGTGGTCTGAATGTTTGCATTGCATCTTCTTTTCTCTTTCTCTATTCTCTATTAATTCTTTTCTATTTGCCATAGAAGACCTCCTTTTTCATTTGATAGCAGAAGGAGGGTATATTTTGTATCATAAAGTATATTATTATTAACATTTTTTGCTTCTATAAGTGAACAAGTAAGCATTTCTATTTCTGTTGTTGTGTTGCTTCTTAAACCCTTGTAAATATTTTTAGCAAGATCAAAAATTCATTTTTCTTCACAGTTGTGCTACTTGATGACTACTGTAATAACCACTTCAACTCTTTCTTTTAAGGAAATATTTTATTTTTTCAGAGAATTAAATTTCTAATAAACCGTTTGTTACTTTACGTAAATAGTTTATCTTCTTCGGAAATAGAGAAAGTACTTTTACAATTTTATTGTAAATAAAATTTCCCCGTTTGCTTTTATAGAATGACATCGTTTTGTATTGACACTATAATTTTGATTGAGCAAATGGGGCAAGGAGAGACGCTTATTGTTTACATATTTATTAAATATACATATTTATTAAATATATATGAGGGTGATGATAGTAAAAAATCGATCAGAATTGCGTATTGTAAAAAACTTACAGCTTTAAACATCTATTTTTGTATTTTTCTTGAGACAAATTTTCTGATTGAATAAGCATAATGATTTTCTGTTTTGTTTTTAGCAGAAAATCATATAACAATCCAAAAATAATTTATTTGATCATAATATGGCAACATTATAAAAATCTTCGAATCAACAAGCATCATTATTTTAGAAGTTGTTTTGAAACGGTATTATCACACATCATCATGATCATGGTACTCGTCTTGGCTTAGCTATAGACTTTTAGTTAGAAGGTAAATTTTGTTTATTTGACCTGGACCACTATTAGAAAGTTTGTTCTAAAAAGGCTAAAAATGGATCGCTTTCACTCACGAGACACATACACAGCCCATTATAACAAAATGCGAATGGCAGAAGCATTACAACAGCAAATGTGTTAGAATGAAGAAAGTACTATTAAAACTGCTGCTTTCACTATATGTATCTTACTTTAGATAAAGTCACGTAATTTATTGACCCTAAAGCTTCTTACAGAGAGGAATGATAGTATGCTATATATAGGCCTTTCGGAATACACCTAGTTCTATTTTTAGAAACAAGATTTGCACAGCGTTCTATATTTGGAACGGAAGTTTAGTTTTTAGTTTTTATATTTCCTAAGCCATATAGAATTCGGCCTAGAATATTGTTTATATTAGTTATCCGGAATTCATGTTATATTTATAAGGAAAAGTAGGAAATGAAAGTATCCTTTTGAAAAAAGTCAGTTACTTTTTTGCTAATTTTCTGCTTATATAGAAAGACACCATTTGTGTCATAAATAGGGTAAAGCCAGATGAAGTTGTTTACGTAAATGTCTTTGTTTATATAATGTACCTATGTGTATGTATATTTCTCAGCATTCATTGTTAGATTTTTGGCTAGTCTACTGCCCTACTTTCTTCTCGTCTTACGTAATACAAAGGGGCCGAAATATTTAATCTACTGTGTAAGCTCTTTGATATTGCTTGAAATCAATGAGTCCATGTTTAATGAGTAGATATGCCAAAAAGTGCTGAAGATCTACTCTGATCATCTGAATTAAAGCATACAAATAAATTGGAAAGCCTACTTGTTGACCATGGAATCCTCAGAACATACATTACGATACAGTTACAAAATGGTTAAACTTGCCTAGTTTATGAAGTATGATTTTAAAAAACTAGGTTAAAAACAAGAGCTATTTATTGGAATAAGAGATTATGTAACGGTTTGTGAAAAAGATTATTTTTAATTTCTTGAAATCCATAGCCAAACGTTGATATTTGTTGCCTACTATTAGCATATTAATTAGAACTGTTGGTAATTAAATTAATTTAGCTATTTTTTTAGAGAGACAGGGCAATGTTAAATTAATTTGTTTAAAAAAAACTCTTTATTTCAACCTCTCAAGAGTTGGAAAGAAAGCAAAATATAAAAAGGTTTGGTTAATGGTGACGTGGATTTGACATAAAAATTCTATGTCATTTCCCGTCAACTCAGTTGTTCATGACATATCTATTTTTCCCCCTGCACCCATTCAATTTTTTTTAAATATTACATTGTTATTACCGTTGCGAATGTTACGAAATTCGTTGACATGCATGAAATATTTTATGAGCCGACAGTAAAGCCGTCGTGACAAGAAAAGAATGAAAGTGAAACGATACAGAAGCCAGATGAGAATATAAAAACCGCTGTAAAAACAAGGATTATTGCTTTTTCCGAATCAAACAAACTTGCGCAAAAAATTTAATGGAAATGCAAAAAATAATTTTAAAGCAAAACTGTGTAGAGTTGAATTAAAAAGAAGCGACTTAAATTTGCTAACAAAAAATGATTGGTCAAAGTGCATTGTGTGAGACGCGTATCGGCTCATTCGTGGCTTCAGCTCAAAAATTTTTATTGCTGAAAAACGGTATTGCAATTGGACACGTATACTATTGGCATGACAATGACTACGTTCATCGGTTCATGTAAGTAAAGATTGATGTTGTGGATCGGTAAAGAAGAATAGGAGAGGGACATAAAATAGAGCAAAACTCATCTTTGAGTTATTTGCCGTCATTTTGATGTGAGTTTCTGCGTCTTTTCTCAAAATGAGTATTTTAGTATCTCTAAAACTATTGGGGGAAATTGCATAGAGGAAATGTTGAAAGGTATTTAATGGGAACTCAGTGGGATATTAAAGGGAATTGGGCTTCCCACAAAACATAAACTTGATAGACTATTTCATCATTTTGTTCAATTCTGTTTTTAGGTTTGCAATGCTAGTACAACAATAGCTTTGAACAACTATGAAACGAGCCAGAACAAGATAATGATCAAATCAGACGAGAACCCAACTGTTAACTACTCACTCAATGTTTCTCTCTCTCTCAGTTAGCATTTTCTGTGATGAATATCGACATGCCACTTTCTTAAAATACAGTAAAACAATTTCCCCTTCCTATGGTTTGTTTTATTAAGGATCAAACAAAACGAAAATAGTTTCAACTCGATTTCTGAAGAATATAATAAAAATGAATTTGATAAAATGAAACGTTATTACGCTCAAATTCCTACGTAGTTAAAGAATTGACGCTTTTAACATGAGTCTTTATAAACGGAACAAATGCAAGCAATACAGTAAATGTGTATTTACAAGACTTTCACCTAAATTTGCAGGTTTAATCCAAAGAATTCTTTCAAGCCATGACAGTTTAATTATGTTTTATCCAAGTTGAATGTTTTCTGGTGATGGATTATGAATGACTAGTGAGTGAGAGTCGTTTTGCTAACCAATTGCTGCAAATTATTGTATTATTATTAACGTTTATAAAGTACTTTTTGCTAATTGAATTCAATCCTGTTGAAGGTTGGGTTTTCCTTATGAAATAATACCTGTAATGCAATGCAAGGAAAATTTAAACGTTGTCCCTTTGATTTGCTGTTGCAAAGAAAACTATGATTGACTGGAATAATGCCTTTGAGCTCATAATTCTGTTTGCTCAAGCACAAGTCTTTGTGTCAGCAATGCCAGTTGGGGTGATGAATTTAGGGTAAAAGTCGGTAGTGCTCAATTCATGCAAAACTATGAGCTGCTACTTGGTATAATGCGTTAGGTAAATAAACGATAACCCCATTATTGCCAAATTTTAGGATAAATTTGTGAGTAAAGAAAAGAAACGAACACTTTGATAATGGTAAAATACCCGTGGCAAGTTTAGCTTTCCTCTGCATAATAGGTTTTGGTTGGTGGTAGACCAACCAATTAATGGAACTAAAATCACTATTGTGCTGATACAATAACCAAAAGGTGGGAAAATTTCTTCATTTCTTTAGTCTTGTAATATCTATTGTTATGAATGTAATGTTAAAGATATGAACTATCTAACAAATTTTACCTACATAAATGAAAAATATTATTGAGTCAACCTGTCTAATGAGAGTGACATGTATTGTTTTGTTTGGTGAATAACATAAT
>JAANSO010002366.1:0-13687 GCA_036507315.1 Lepidocyrtus fimetarius
ACTTAGCGCCGAGCTAGAGGATACCAGCAAGTTAACAAGTGCTGTTGTTCGTGCTCATATGGAGACTTGTGAGTTTACCAAAGATAAAGTACAGAAATGTTACAATACAGCACTCATCAAGAAGAATGAGGAAGGAGCTAGCAAAACTCAGAATAGAATGGGACATACAGAAATTACTCTGGTAAGTTTGATTTCCACGCAAATTTTTAGAGATTCTCTCATGAAATGAAAATGGTCACGAATGAAACCCTACTTTTCTTCTGTATAGGCTTGCCCCTTAAATCCTCATCCTCAATCAACAACCGAAGATTTCAGCCAACGATTTTCCCCTGCCATCAGGGGTGTTGTGGAGTTTGCTAAAAGGCTCCCTGGATTTTCCATTCTCTCCCAAGATGACCAAGTCACACTTTTGAAGGCCGGAGTTTTTGAAATTCTGTTAGTCCGTCTGGCTTGTATGTTTAAGGGAAACTCAATGCTTTGCATAAATGGGGAGCTACTTGAACGAGAAACAATCTCTGCCCACCAAAATGCCCGGTTTTTGTTAGATTCCATGTTTAAATTTGCTGAACAATTTAACAAACTTGGTTTGAGCGATGAGCAGATTGGATTATTCTGCGCCGTAGTTGTCATGGCACCAGATCGGTAAGTTTCTATAGCAACAATCATGTTTCATAGCAACAAAACGACATTTTGTGATATGCACATAAGATTAACAGTAAAAGTAACCTCATATGTGTCTTTTTCATCAACAGTCCCGGTTTAAGAAATGTGGAGCTGGTGACCCGACTTCAATCACATATGCGCTCAGCACTTCACTCATTAATTCCTGCGTTTGTGGTCCAAGAACTGGACAGGAAAATTCCGGACCTCCGCACTTTAAACACTTTACATTCAGAGAAACTTCTCGCTTTTAAGATGGAAGAGCAATCAGCATTTGAGCAACAGCAACAACAAACTCAAATTCCTCGATCCTCGTCAATTGAAACAATGGACTCGAGTAACACTCCACCATATGAGCACATGCATCATCATCACCATCATCATCATCATCAAGACTCTTCATCATCCTCATCATCGACCTCATCATCGACTACCGTATCAATTAGTCCCCGCAGACTGAGCAACAACTCAAGCAATGGAAGCACTTGTCCATACAAAAGTTTTCCACGGGGACTGGAAAGTCCAAGTGGAGACTCTGGTATTGAGAGTGGAGCATGCTCCAGTCCAGCCAGATCTGAACAAGATTTGCCGATGATTGAAGAGCGAAAGGAGCATCAAGGTCAACAGAGGATGGAGGATATGCCGGTATTAAAAAGGGCATTACAAGCTCCTCCTATTGTTGACACTAATGTACTCATGAACAGAGGCTTATCGAGTTCACAAAAAGTTTAGGTAAATTTTAAGAAAAAATTTCTATTACATTTAAGCAAAAATATACAAAAGTGAAAGCAAATATTTAATTGTACAATATTTTTGTTCAACAGATACAGTATCACTGATAAGCATTCTTCATCTTCATCCACCTCGTCAACTCCAACCCCACCTATTTACTCCAGTTCGACGTCATCGACATCTAGTTCTCCACCACCCCCACCATCTCCATCCCACACATATTCTCCAAGTATTTCTCCGTACCGCCCACAACATCACTCTCTACCACAGCCACACACCCCTCAGACATCCTTGTCGCCACCACCACCACCACCACATCAGCTTTATCCTCAGCTGGCTTCAGCACTTACAAACCCCAGAAACAATAGTGGAAACACTAGCTCCGGTGGCGACTCTTATCATCACCACCACCATCACCATCATGCTCACCAGTTCAAAAGCCCACTACAGCTTCAGCATTCTACTCTTGCCATGAAACTGAACGAGAAGCCGAAGCACATGACTGAAGACCAGCAACACACAAGTGAATTGCTACATTCGATAATCATGAGGGGAGGGGCCACCGATGATGATGACGTAGAAGAAGAGATTGTACGGAGAGCGGGACAACAGCAACAACAGCAATCTTCTCAGCAAAGTGCAGCCTCCAACGACTCTAACCAAGTTCCACTTAATTTGAGTAAAAAAATTGCATGCTAAGAAGGATAACATAACGAGGAGAAAGTTTGGAAAGGTGAAAGCGTCCTGGAAGAGAGAAATAAATATACAATTATTTTGAGGAAAATTGATCTCTTTGTAATACACTGTAAAACAATCAAGCACATGTTTAAAACAATCGTGTTTTTATTCAGCATATTATTAATTAAATAATAATAATATTCAGTATGTGTACACAAAATAGTCCTGTTTAAAACAATATTCTTGTCGTGACAAGGTGCGTGTTTTTTTATCTTTAGGTTAGCGAAACATTTTTTAATTTTTTTTGTGTAAACATGGGATCTATATATATAGCTGTTTAAAACCCCATGACTCTTTCTGTGTTGTTTAAAACTCTGTAAATAGACTGGAATTGTATGTATATTCATGCGTTTCGTGAAGTAGTGTAAATTAATAACTTTGTTGAGTTTTCTTCTTTTTTGTTGAGAAGAAGAAACATGTTTTTAAATCATTTAATTATGCAGAAATAATTAAAAGATTCTTTTTTGAAAAGAAAAAAGCAAGCATTTTTTGTTGTGATTGATATTTTTTGTTGAGAAGAAGAAACATGTTTTTAAATCATTTAATTATGCAGAAATAATTAAAAGATTCTTTTTTGAAAAGAAAAAAGCAAGCATTTTTTGTTTTGATTGATTATTTCATTTCATTATGCAATTTTTCATTAGGTAACAACTGGATCATAGAAAATATGGTTGATTCACTCATATTTTTGAAACGAAATCCTGTCATGAAAATAAAAAAAAACATGTTGCATAAACTGTCTTTGACAAACTTTATTTATATATAGACGAAAAACTCAATATATACAGCATAATATCATGTGAGAATATGTACAATATCTACAAAAGAACAGCACAAAAATTAAAAGAAAAACATAAATTTTCTTTAGGTTTCGTTTTCGTATTCATGTTCGACAATAAGTACATTTATATTAGAACCTATTATCTCTCCCATTTTTATTAAAACAGAGTAATATGTAAATCTTCATCTCTCAAAGGGTGCAGTAAAAACACACGAACGAAAAGATTTTCTCCTGTACTTACTTCCGCTTTTAATTTATTAAATATGGTACTATAAAACTTACAGAGGACATAATATTTATTTGAACAACTCCTTAGCATAATGCCAAAATCCTGAAAAAGTATTCATTTCTTCTCAATAGGGCACTCCTGGAGTAAAACCTAATATCTGCATCCATTCCAGCTTCCCTCATCCAGGAAGTAGTGGTCTCAGTTAAACTGAGGGATGGTGTCTCCTTCTCAGTTGTTGCTTCATCATCATGAGCGGCAGCATGCCGTGCTGCAGCAGCAATTGCAGTTGGATCTTTTAAAAAACATATTTCAACATATTAGTATATGTGATGGACTCTTTTCTTACAGAAATGAATAAATATTTCTCACCCAATTTTGCATTGGAAATCTTAATTGGCTCTTCGCTTTCCAATGGCTCCCCTAAACCAATTTCATTTCTAGCAAAAATCCTAATAAGGTATTCTCGACCGTCGTGTAATTCTTTGACCGTTAGTTTTTGATCATCAGCTGAAACCTGACCAACTTCCATCCACATTCGCTTCTCAATGTCCCGAATAGCAATTACATAGCCCTCGATCGGAGCACCTCCATCGCTCTCCGGAATACCCCATTCGATAAGAATGGTGTTCAAGCCGATTTGTCTTGATTCTAAGGGTGCCGTTGGAGGACCAGGAGGAGTGGCATGAGTTTTGAGTACTACTCGTCCACTTGTACAAGGCAAACTAACCCCCACACCATTCTCAGCAAACACTCTAAAGTAATAGACCGACCTTTCTCTCAAATTGCTGATTTGGTATTGGGTAACCGAAGTTTCAAGCGTAACAATTTTCTCCCAAGTTTCACTCTCCTCCAACTTCTTTTCCAGTATATAACTGATTAATTCTCCACCTCCAGTTGATTTTGGCGGGCTCCATTGAATAGTAACAGACCGGCTGGTTACTGCCAAAACTTGGAGATTCTGTGGGGGACTTGGAGGAGTTATTCTCTTGCCTATTGTAATAACTTCTTCTTGAACCATTATAAATTCAGAGCATTCTCCTGCTTCGCTAACGGAACATACCCTAAAGTGGTATGAAACACCAGCTTTCAATCCACATACGTCCATACAATTCCCTTCACTTTGACCGCATTCTTGCCAGGCTTTCTTTCCTTGTTCCCTTCGTTCCACAAGGTAGCCAACAACGTCATTTGGACGCTTTGGCTCTCCCCATCTTAATGTAAAGCTAGTACTTGTCATTCCGCTTATTTCAAACGGGGGTTCAGGTGGAGGAAGTCTCAATTTCCTTAAAGCATCAATATTCACCGGCTCACTAACCAATGGCTCGGACTTGCCAACTTCGTTTTCAGCAATGATCCGGAAGGTATATTGAACAAGTTCTTCTGCTTTATGGAAAGTGAAAAAGTTGGACTCTGCTTGGACATCTGCTAGCTTTTGCCATGTTGATTGACGAGTACGCATCTCTACAGAATATTTTTTCAGCTCAGCACCTCCATCTGAAAGTGGAGGATTCCAGTGAAGGTTAAGAGATTGCGAGTCTGGAACTGGACTGATGCTGAATGGTGGCTCTGGTGGTCCTGGCTTTTCAGGTTTAGTTTTCGTGGAGTCTATTATACAGACAACGTCAAAATTAAAATCAGTTTTGCATAACATATAATTCATATGATGCGCGTAAGTTAATTTTACCTATGACAGTCACCAGGACCCTCAGTTTTGCATTAGATATTTTATTAGACACACTAAAAACAAAGTTTCCTGCGTCATGCTTATCGACTATCTTGCTTATCACAATTTTTCGCTTATTTTCAATGATCCTGCAATGTTCATATTCTTGATCATTCCTTTTCACCGAAATCTCAGGCAGGGGATAACCTCGTATTTTCACTACGAGGTTCATTGTATTTTCCAATTCTAACTTGTACTTGTAGAACGATTCCTCAACCAACTCTAGGGATGAGTCTGGTGACTCCAGTATGAGTTGTAGTGGTTCTGTAATTTAATATTTAAAATAAAAATTATATAATAAAGTATTCTAAAAGTCTATAAGGTATGTAGATTAGCATATGTCTAAATTACCTTGGATAACGACATTGCAGCTCGACATAATCTTTTCATTTTTGCCACTAATTACTACCGTGTAGACCCCTTCTACTCCAGGTTCAGTTTCCCTAAGATTGAATTTACAAACTCGATTTTCAAAGGAGCCACCCCTCACCTCGACTCCTCCACTACCAGTGTCCTTGAACCACCTGCAGCTTTCTTTTCCATCTCCTCCTCTTATCACTGCTTTCAGGTCGAGAGACTCTCCAACTCTCACAACAACATCCTTAAGTTCTTCTACAAACTCGAGGATTGTACTAACTTCCTTCTCAACCAAAACTGTCTGAGACTCTTCAGACGGTTCACTTCTTCCAACAGAGTTTTCTGCATAGACGCGGAAGGTATAAGTCTCGGATTTTTCCAATCCAGTTACAGTGTAAATTGTTTCCTCAATCTTGAAACTTTCATTCACAGTAATCCAGGAAGATTCTTTAATTTTTCTTTGTTGAAGTATGTAGTTTGTTATAGGCGAATGTCCATCATGTGATGGGGCTTTCCAAGATAGCGAAACAGAATTATCTGATTTTTCTAACGGCTGAGGACGACCTGGTCTTGATGGATTTGCTACAGTTTGAAAATATAAGTCATATATTTAAAAGTATTTTTTGTTTAAAATATTCCATAGCATTATTTTTGTTGGCTCTATTACGACTGTGCGGGCAATGAGTGACAAACTTACCAACGACTTGGACATCAACACGTACTTTATCCTCTCCACAGGTATTCCATACTTTAAAATCTACTGCAAAGTCTTTAGTAACATTGTAAATTACAAGCTCTGATACACCTTCAGTTCCCTCATTGATCTTAATGTCGAGTTGGCTATCATCAACGATCCATTTCGTTTCGGCTTGAGGATTTCCAGCGGTGTAACGAGCAATCCTTTTGACATCGTCATGTTGTCTCACCTGAATAACTTCGGTAAGTTCTTGCTTATTCTCGATTTTAGGTGGTACTTGAATGGCTATTTAAAATATCAAATTAGCCGTTATTAAGATTGAAAGCTTACTTTTTAAAACTTTTGCATGCCTATATTTTAAAAAAAGTATATTGTTGCCCTTACTTGTAAAATTAATGCTTGTGCGTGTTTCAACCGTGGTCCCATTAATCACGCATTTAAATTCCTGATCCTCGCTTTTATTCAATTTACTTATTCGCAAAATACGCTTCGTTCCTTTCTTTACCAATTTGTATTTTTCAGTAGATTTGATTGTAATTGTTGTGTTTCTTATCCAGGTCACCGTGCAGCTCTCTTCACTCACCTCAACTGTCAGCTCAACGTCTCCAATTTTCTTCTGAATTTGTAACATCAGGCAATTTCCTCTTGAAGTAGACTCTGGGCTCTATTTAGGTAAATTAATACGATAAAATTGTTTGCTAAATTTCCTTATGAGTTTTTATATCCTTAATTAATATGTATAATTATTATAACTTTTGTATAAAAACCAAATAAAATAAATTTTATATATTTAAACCCGCCAATTACGGAAGGAGTATAAGTAGTTTATTTCATTACCCGTTACAACAAGTTTTGCGGAACTGGAGTATCTGTCCTCCACGCCTATTCTGCAAGCATATACTCCTTGATCTTCTGTCGTGGCATCCACTATCACAAGTCTTTGTCTTTTTCCATCAATGGCCAACTGAACATGCTCTGAAAACTGAATTTCAACATCATCCTTATACCAGTGCACTAATGCATCTCCTTTTGTAACTTCAATCTCAAAAAATCCTCTGTCCCCTCGTTGAACTTCCGTGTCTTGGAGTTTCTTTTTAAGTTCTGGGGGCAATTCTGTAAAAACCAAATTTTTTATTGATATAAACAACGAAATCAGAATATAAAACATTAAATTTAGAAAGTAACATATTTAAAACACTTTATAACATACCGACAACAGACAAATCTGCACTGCACTCCTTTTCATTGTCAACAATTACCACCGTATATTCCCCTTCATCGTGTACGTTTACAGATTTAATTACCAACTGACGTAATTTTTCATCTTTAATGAATTTCACACGATCAGTTTGTTTCAATGGCTCCCCATCTTTATGCCATGTAACTTCGGATGTTTCCTCCGTGAGAATCACTGTAAACAATGCCGTTTCATTTTCCACAACTTCCATGTCTTGTAGCTTTTCACTGAAGGAACACTTAAGAAAAAATAAAGAAATGAGTACAAAAAATACTTTTCAAAAATTTATTACACATTTTATTATAAAAACAAGCTTACTTTTCTTCGAACTACAACTTTAGTTTCAACTGAAACAGTATTAGTTCCTCTTCCAATCACAACTTTGTGAACCCCGACTTCTTCCAGTCTGACTTTCTCTACTTTCCTTATAAATTTGATTGTGTTTGAGGTTTCTTCAATCCTTACGCCTTCCGTAACTTCTCTTTCCTCATGAAACCATCTTGCCTCGTATTTTTCATCCACTTTTTTGACAATCACAACAAGCTCCATAATTTCTCCAATTTCAACGCTGGTAACGGGCTCCAATCCTGCAATGACTTCTGGCAGGCTCAGAATTACATTCAGGCTTGCAGCTTCTTCTTCCTTTTTGTACTCTACCTTAGTTTTCTTCTTTAATTTTACACTCAAGTCTTGATCAATTTCTTCACTGACATAGGACTGCTTTCGTATCTTGTACTCTGCTCCTTCGCTGTCTTCAACAGTGTAAGATTGTTCTTGTTGTCCTCTCCTCATCAAAGGTAGAGTGGCGTCAGTAATACTTAGTTCAACGGATTCACTTTCATAGCTAGGACCTGGAGTCACGATTTTCCCAGGTAATTTAATCTTGTAATCTCCCTCAATGTCTTCAAACGTTTGGTCAAGTTGTTTCAAGGTTACTGACTCAACAGGCAAGTCTTGCTTTTTAAATGGAATTTTCTTTGTAATGGTCACATCACTGGTAACCGTTTCTTCGCCCAGTGAAACAGCTTCTTTTTTCAAAGTTACCTCCGCTTCTTCTAAGGTTTCAACCCTTGTCACCTTTGGCTTCAAAGTAAAATCGGTTTGAGTCTCAGTAACTTCTTCCTTTATCACAGATGTCTTCCTTTTAAGAGTCAAAGCTTCACTAAATTCTTCTGCCAAGGATTTCTTTCTTGCCAAGGTAAACTCCTCAGCAGGTTCTTCCTTTTTAGGCTTCTTTTTCATTGTGAATTCAGCTTCTGGTTCATCCGCTGGAGCTTCAGGCTCAGGTTTCTTTTGCATTGTAAACTCAGCTTCCGGTTCTTCCTTGGGCTTTTCAACTTTCTTCTTAGGTTTTAAGGTGACTACTTCATTTATTTCATCAGGTTCGACGCTTTTTTCTGGCTTTTTTCTAAGTGTAATTGCAGCAGTGGTTTCTTCTTCCTCGACCACTTCTTCTTCAACTTTTTGTGGCAAGGTAAACTCTGCTTCTGGCTCATCCTTTGGAAGTTCAACTTTCTTTTTCGGTTTTAAAACAACCGTCTCTCCAATATCTTCAACCTGTTCCTGTTCAGGTTTTTTCTTTTTAATAACTACTGCTGCTTCCTCAACTTCTTCAACAATTTTTTCAACAGCTTTCTCGCTAACGCTGGACTTTCTCCTTTCTACCGACTTCTTAGCAACTTTCTTTTCCGGTGCTTGGTCTACCGTAACAGTTTCTTGAGTGACAGTCTTGAACACATCAATTTCAAACCGCTCACTTGCACGCCTACTACTTGGACCACGATCTTCTGGGGCGTCTTCAACGGAACTAGATGGCAAAGTCTGACTAACAATAACCGTAGTTGCCTCTTCGATAGATGGAGTAGCTTTAGTCTTGGGGAGCTTGAATGTTTCGGTCATTTCTTCTTCCGTATTTGCAGGTACGGTTTCGTGTACAATAACGGATGTGGTTTCTTCGATACTTGGTTTGGCAACGCTGTCTTTTCTTTGCAAATTTTGCGGTGAACTCTCCAACAGAACTGTCAGGAACAGTTTGGCTTACAATTACACCGGATGCTTCTACAACTCCTGGGGTGGCAACGCTGTCTTTTCGTTGCAATTTTGCTGTATATTCACCAACAGAGCTATCTGGAACAGTTTGACTGACAATCAAACTTGCGCTTTCTTCCATTGTAGGAGTGGCCTTTCCTTTAGAGGGTTTAAACGTACCAGTAAATTCTTCTTCCGCATGACCAGGCACCGTCTCACGGACAACAAGGCTTGCAGTTTCTTCTACTGCAGGAACGGCACGCTCTTTTGTTGGCTGAAACTTGCCGGTGAATTCTGCCTCCGCATGAGCAGGAACGGTTTCCTTTACAATCACACTAGTCGATTCCTCAATGGAGGTGCTGGCTTTGCCCTCAGATGGTTTAAATTTTCCGGAAAACTCGGCAGCAGAATCATGAACCTGTGGAGAAGTCTGTACAATGTTACGATTCAGCTCAATATCTGTATCAGCCTTGGCCTCTGGGGCTGAGTCTGGAACTGCAACTATGCCAGTCGTTTCACTGGGTAGCGTTTCTTGAACTTCAACAGACTTTTGAGGTTGTAATTCCAACTTTGCTTTAGATTTTGGAGCAGGTTTTGTTTGTTTCATTGTCTTTTCACTTTCTATCTCTTGCATTTCCTCAATCTCGACTCCTTTTGCTTCGGTAATCGTCTGTCGCACGGTTGATTCTCTACGTTCTTTGACCTGAATAGATTTTACTGTCTCTTCGGGTTGAATTTCTTCAATCTCCAGCGATTGTTGTGGGGCTACTGATGAACGAGACTGCTTTCTGGAAGCTGGTAAAGATTGAGGCTGTTCTTCTACAATTTCTTCGAACTCAACTTTAGCCACCGATGATGTAGGCTGTTGAATTATTTGTTGTTCATCTTCTTCAGTAATTTCTTGTATTTCCACAGCTATTTAGGAAAAGATTTTTCGGAAAAAACAGATTTATTTTCATTTTAATGCATAGTCAATCCCAATTATGGAAGTAAACACGATATACAAAAGTTCTGTTATTTTTATTATTTATATATTATGTTGCATAATGTTATGTTTGCTTTGTTCTAAAATAATACGTAAGTATATTGTAATAGCAGAGTAATTTTGTAAACTGTCAGTTTTATGAGTTTATCAAATTAATATCTTCTACAGAGGTAGTTTATGTAGTATGTGAGATGAGTACTATATCAAAATATGGCGAGTATTAATTACATTGGACAATACTTACAATCTTCACTGTTACGTAATGTTAAAAAATAAAAATACATTTACGTATATATTTACAAGTTGTTAGTTGTATTGTATTTATTTACGGCAGCGGAAGAAAAAGTAAACCTGGAGTAGTAACTCCGTATAAGTTGTTGTTTCTGAAATATTAAAATTTTTATTTTCTGAAAGTCCGGTTTTGTAGACAAATTAAATACATTATCTAATCTATGTGAATACGAATTGTTAATGAAAGACTGTTAAATGTGACTAGTCTTGAATATTAGAAATGATGGATGAGAAAGGAATTTTGAAGGGGAAAAGCATGTGGTGTAATCGCTTTCAAGCTACAGGTAAACTTCACTTCAGAAGAGAAGAATTAGTACTATATCATGTTTATCTGATTGAAAAATGATCATTTATTAGTTTCATGTCATGTATTTAGTTTTACACTAATTAGTTTATATTTTTTTTAAATAATTCACTACAGTTGTATTTTTCGTCTAAATACATATTGCCAGGAACTTTCTCCCCATTCTTCATACCTAATTATACTGCATGTTATGCTACGAAGCGACCTTGAAAAGACCAAGCAAGCTCATATTATATGCATAGTTAGAAACAGAAGCGAAATAAATCCCATTAGTTATATAGACTTGCTAACATATTTAATCAAATGTGAAAGTGAAAGTCCATTTACCATTATCTGGTATAGCTCCCTTGTCCCCCTCTCTTTTTACAGTCTTAAATGTGGTAAGTGTTTCAATCTTTTCCCCTGTTTTCCCTCCGTGGACAACATAATTTGTTTCGCTAACAATCTCTACACTATCACTTCGCCTCCTTTCCTTATCAATCCTAACAACTTGTTCCTCTTCCTCAATCATAACTTGTTTCTTCTTCTTACTTTTCTAACCTGACATTTACAGTTTCTTCTGTAGCTTGTTGTGGTCCAGTTTTACTTACAACAGGTGTAGTTAACCTTGCAACCTTTTCTTCAACCTCACTAACAACCCTAAGCATGTTCAGTGGGAAAAGAAATTTCATGGAGGATGGTTTCCTCAGTTGGCTTTGTAATGACATGCTCAGTGGGAATCTGAGATTCCTTTGCAAAAGAACTTCTCCGTTTCTCTGGTTTAAGTATTTGTTCTGAAATGAGAGGTTGGGTGGTTGACTGAACACTAGTTATACTAATAGGATTCTCCATTGAACTTGTTGCAGTCTCTGTTTTTCTAGTTGGTGCTTTCCCTTCAACGATAGTGTCAAATGGAATTGTTTCTATTGACTCAGCCACCTTTGCACTGCATTCCTGAGACACTAGAACAGTTTCTTGTTTTCCTGAATGTGATTTTAAAGTATCCTCACAGATCATTTGTTCAGTGTCAGTTTGTAACGGGATCAAAATTCCTTCGGTTATACTTGAATTTGCTTTGCCCTCAACCTGTTTTTGCTGATTGAAGGTCTCTTCATGTTCGTGAGCGTATACTGTTTGGGACTCCGCTAAAACATGTGCATGTGTTAATCCTATTTGCGCTTTGTTCTTTACTGGACCAAATTCATCAATGTTGCCTAACCCCTTAAATTCCTGAACCTGACCTGTCTCTGGCACCTGTAACTCGGGCTGCTGTAACCCTACTAACGATTGTTGTATTTGAGGTTTTTGTAATGGGAGTTTACTTGTAGATTCTAAGGAATCAATTTGTACAATCTGCTTGGCCACTGTAGGTATGGTAGTCTGTGCTGCTTGTTCAACTGAGGAAAGTTCAGGAATATCTGTGACCACCTCCGGATGCGTGCTACATGTGACTGTAGTAATTGGCTCTGAAATAGTGGTAGTTGCTGACTTTTTGTTCGGGAATGTCTTTTCTTCATGTAAACCGACAGTGTCCTGTACCGAATGTTCAAAGGTTTCGTGAGACTGGTGTGTTGTTGGAATCTCAACAGATGCAGTTTGAGTTGATGGTCTCTGTTCTGGCAAAGACTCTGGGAAATCAAGTAATACTGCATCTGATACTGTCAATATATTATGGTGGGTGATGGGTTCGGAACCTATGCGTATTTGTTCTGGGATTGTTTTTGTTTCCTCATGTAACTTACCAGCCTCTAGAAAATAATTTGTAGAAGCTTGCGGAACCTTTAATAATGGCTCAAGTGTGGAACTTGCAGTTTGCGTTTGTGGTGACATAAAATCTTGTGTTGGAGTAGTAGCCTCCATTGGATGGTTAGAAAGTGTTTCTGCAAGATTTTGAGTGGACTGTATGCTCATGTTTGCTGTATGATGCTGTTCGGGTTTTATGGCAAAGTTTTGAGGGGATTCAAATGTTAGTGGAGACTGATTGACAGTGATAGTGTCATGTTGGGAGTGGGTAATGCTTGCAGTTTGTGCAGTTGGTATATCTCGTTTAACAAATCGATCTAACGCATCTGCAGTCATCGTCTCCGTTACAACATTTGCAGTTATCTCGCTATGTGCTACTGATGCCGTTTCCGCACGCGGCTTCGTGGTAGCGAAGGGGACTGTTTCAGTTAATAAAGTTGAATCGCTTACATGAAGTGGAGTCATTTGCGTAAGTTCAAAAGTTGCGCTGGCCATTGGAGTTTTCTCTGGCTGACTCATTTCTCCTAAATTATCTAATGCTTCCTGAACGATATTTTTAACTCCCAATAGTAGCGTGCCTTCAAGCTTTGGTGTAGTGCCTACCGATTGGGGTAAAACGAAATCTGTCAAAACGGGTTGTTCTTCAACTTGTAATTGTAGCGTTTGTTGCTGGACGTCTTCAGGCAACAAAACATTCCCAGTCAAAGCCATAGTTTTGTCGAAGTCAACTGATTCCATGGGAATCATTTCTTCAGTAGTTACCCCGGTCAATTGGTCTTGGTGTAACTTAGCACTTACCAAATTTGGTAATTTTTGATTGAGTAAGTTTGTTGAATCCAAAATTTGACCTTGTGTACTTTCCGTGATTAGACGACCTTCAATAACAATTGAACCGGATGCAGTTGCAACCGGCAAATCCTCCAAATTAGTTAGACGGTCGTCCATTCCAACAAATTCAACTGCTGTTTCAGGAGATTGAAACTGAATTTCTGTGTCTTTCACGGTAATGGTCTTTTTCTTTATAGTTTTTACTGAGGTGTCCGTAATATCTGGTTTTACATCTGGAATTTCCAATCCTTCATCCGCTACAGCAACCTCTGGAGAAACAAACTGAATAGGAGCTTCTGAGGGAGTGCTGGCTTTTTGTTTCTTCTTCTTTACAATTTGAACCTCTTCAACTGTTGAAACCGTCTCTATAGGTTT
>JAANSO010002367.1:0-13687 GCA_036507315.1 Lepidocyrtus fimetarius
CATTTAATAGTAGAACAAACTTAATTCTGTATTAAAATATGCATTTGTATTAGAATGTCAGTTACAATGCACTAAAAGCTATATTCATGCTGTATTATCTTGCAAGATTCAGTCTAAAATTGTATCAACCAGAGAAAATCAAGCATTGGTTTTATGTTAATATTTTTCTAAAAAATAGTTGTGTATGCTTTATAAAACTATGATCTTGGCGTCCTACTGACCATATAATATGGTTGTGATTGCAAAAATTTTGTCTTTCAAACTTATTGATTCCAGAGAACAATAATGTGATGATTATAATAAAATACGAAACTAGAGTACACTCAATAAATATTTAACAGCATTCATTTTTTAATGTCTGATGTCTTGTCATCATCCTATTACACAACCATCATATTTAGGCAGTTTTTTAAACATTTGATATTAACAATAATAATTCCTACCATCATCATCATCTTTCTGTTGTTTTAAATATTTTATGCTATGAATTTTATACGTTTTGTCATAAATTTTTATAGCAATAGCAGTAATAATATAATAAATTGGTAATTTCATTTTCTGTTTGTAATTATTACTATTATTACATAAAATACACGTTATTTAACCATTGTCAAAAAATGTAATAATCTCTGCTTCTACTTTTCTAAACATTATTTCATCTTATAGTAATGATGCATGGTTCAATTGAAATTTATCAGTTTTTGATCTCCTTTTTTATTCATTTTATGTATCATCGTCATAATAATAATAGTAATGTTCGTAAACAGCAACAATGTCGCATTCTTTCTTTTAAATAGCATTTCCATAAGTAGTCTATTTATTTTTTCATATTTTGTAACTTAAATTAAATGCTCCTTAAAAACAAACAAAAAACTAGAATCAATGTTAGCAAACAAATATAGAATAATTAGCAATTATGATAATAACTGTATTCATTTTAGGAAAAAATTCATTCGCTTTAATTGCTGATTTTAAAAATCATTTTCATTATTATTATTATTCTCTCTGAGAAAAATCAAACAAGCAAAAAGGCAGCAAAACATACAAATGACTTGCACAAAAATGCAATTAAAGGTATTTAAATACATAAACTGTAATTAGTATATTGTACACTGTGTAGTAGTTAAATAAATATATTATACACGCATAGAATTAAAATAATAGTATGAATAGGAATTATAAACAGTCAAATGAAAACTTTATCCTTGATTAAGCAATTCACAAACATTTTAAAGCAGATTAGAACTAATGTGTACATAACATAAGAATAATGTGATGAACTAAATATAATAATTTGTGTTTAAGTAAATCAAATCAATGCTTTTAGGTGGACTACCATTTTTAAAACATGCACACTAGATTTTTTTGTAGTTAAAGAGGTTTCCTGTTTTACAGAAAATTAAAAATTAATAGCAAATATAATGCAATATGCATAGTATATCAATGCGCATAATAGCACTGTTTATCTTTTAGCGTAGCATTTTTCTAGAATCTATTTTTTCATCTTGTGTCCCCTTTTTTATATTCCAGTGATTTCATTTTATATTTTAAATTATATTTTACATGAAAAATTATGCTCAAGGCAAGAAAGGAGGAGAATCATCTTGGAAGAGAAAATTAAATTATATTATTAAATAGTAAAAGGATTTCAATTTTAGAGGCAATCTTATACTTTAGTGCAGGAGCCCATAGGATCTGACTATTTGACAAATTAGTGTTTACTTTTTAAAAAATCTAATAAATTAATTCTGCTTCCCATGTATATTTTCAGCACAGTTTAGAGAGAGATGTTTTCTACAATACTACCTACATTAGTAATGATTTTATGATGAGTTGATCTCAGTATTTATATAACGAGCATTTGAATATGTAAGGTACTTTTATGTATCATTTTATGGTTGCCTCACTAAAAGCTCTTCATGCTAATCAAACAATTTGTTAAATGAATGTAATAATCTTTGTGCTAAATTAGAAAGCAAGACGATACGACAAAAATTTTGCTAAATTGAAATAATATTTTCTTGTTCGTTTGATCATATTTTATCGTCGGATTCAATCATAAATTAAAATGCAATATTGTGTGCAACAAAAAAAGAATTTGTTGAAGAACAAAAGAAAGAGTCTTCTTATTCCATCTTATTTTAGAAAAAAATTATCGCTCCAAACAAAAACAGTATTATTCATTGAAATAGAACAGAATAGAAATATTATTTTTTGTTTGTTTTTGGTTGACATTATTTCTCAATTAAATTCCTTCCCCCTAGACACACAACAAGCCATATAATTACACGTAGCAGTTGACGATGTGTAGATTAATTACATCATAAGATTACAGTTTGTAACATAGTAGATAGTATATATATTTTAGCAGACCGACAGAAAGAAAGTGGTATTGTAATTACATACGCGCCTCGCTATATACTGCATGATATATAATCTTCCACTTTTTATATTTTAAATTACACGCAATTAATTAAAATATTACTCATCTATACACAGTATCAAGTAGGTATTGTAGTTTTTAGTCATATTAACAACTTTTCTTTTTGTAGGTATAGGTTTAGGAAGGTATTAAAGGTTGTTCTTTTTGTAAGGTTTCCCAATTTTTCTCTCTTTTTGTTGTTTATTATAGTAAATCAAAGTGTATGGGTGGGTGTGCTTCTAATAACAATAACAACATCCTTTTTAAAATATTACTCATCTATACACAGTATCAAGTAGGTATTGTAGTTTTTAGTCATAATAACAACTTTTCTTTTTGTAGGTATATAGGTTTAGGAAGGTATTAAAGGTTGTTCTTTTTTGTAAGGTTTCCCAATATTTCTCTCTTTTTGTTGTTTATTTTAGTAAATCAAAGTGTATGGGTGGGTGTGCTTCTAATAACAATAACAACATTCTTTTTTTGAAAACAGTTAAAATAATTTTTTTTATTATTATTCTTTCCTTTTTGCCTTGATCTTGATGATAAAAAATTAATGGTAGTGGTGGTGGTTATTCACATCGATGATAATTATGATGAAGGGAAGAGAAAGCTCCATAAATTAAACTGATTTTATTCTAATATCCAGCCAATTCTGCAAATGTCTGATCCATTTCGTCCGCAATATTTTTATATTTTTCTTTTTCGTTGACCAATTCATCTGTAAAGGAGAAAGTCACAGAAAAGTACAATTAGAACAAATTCATTTAAAATTATTTAAAGAGAATCAGATCAAAGTAAAGTGCAAAAAAGTAAATCCCATACACAAGCTTGAATTAAAAGCAGCAAGTTATTATTGGCATGCAAAACTATATTCCACTCACACAATCACACACTCAAGGTTAGAAATATATTAGATTATGGAATTAAAAGAAACCAACTAAAATAAGCTTTTAGATATATCAGTAATTACATGCAAGATATACTGTTCTAATTGTATTCATTCTAGAAAAAGTTCATTTTTGCGCTTCTTATAGTTTATCCTGCTACTTGAAAAACTTTTCTCAGGTTTTGTAGTAGAATTTACACCGCTCCTTGTCATAATGAGCAGTAAACTAATCTGATTTGGCTAGTCAAAGTCGCAGAATCACGGTTTATACAGTCTGTATTCAAGATTTCTACTTCTATTTAAAAGAAGTTCATAGATCAAATAAAATCCTTAAAAGTTTTGTCCATTTTGCAGTGACACTATATAATTCAGTCTAAAATACTGACACTGCCTCAAAAATATGGACTTGCGTGAAGTACACATAAAAGGGAAAGCAGGAAAAGTCTCCTCATCATTTGAATTCACGTGATGAGTCTTTAAAGTTTCGGTTGAGAAAAAAGAGGGGAATAAAATAAACGAATGCATTCATCATACTAATAATAATAAATATAACCATCATCACACCAAATAAATAAGGTTGAAACGAAACTAATAAAAACTCAGGAATGAATTGAAGTCTCTATAGGGGTAAAACAATGATCAATAATAATAGGGGAAAACACAAACGAAGAAGATAAAAAAAAGATATAAAATGGACTCACTAAAATTATTTCGTATATTTCATTTTGACACGAATGAAACACGGTGGGTAGAGAGGAGGTAATAAAAAATTGAATTAATTTCTTATTTTTCTTTTCGGACTTTTATTTTTTGTTCTTGACAGTGGAACAACAACGTTATTAAAGCTATAAGAATTCTTTTGGACAGTGTACAAGACGCTATTTTAAGAGATTATAGTTAAATGATGATGGTGACGATGTGTTGTTGACGAGACAAAAAGTACGGAATAAAACTGGAAGCAGCAATCATCGGACGGCTGGCTATTATTATTATACACGTATGAGATAAAAAAATTAATAGCCAGTGAGCTCGGAGAAGGTGGCATCCAGCTCGTCCGTAATTCCCTTGTATTTCTCCTTCTCGTTGACCAATTCGTCTGCAAGCATAATAGCAAGTAAGATAATGATGATAAATTGTTAAAGGCACAAGTTGCTTTTTAAGATTAGCTCTTTCTGATAGCGCGTCGCAATGTCAGGAAATCAGTAAACTAGTAAAGCAACTGACAACTTTTTCTTTCAACTTTCTTTTCTAGAGAATACCTTCTTACACCAAATTTCATATGATACGTAGCTCTGCGTGATTAAACCTTTTTCTTGTTGCTGCAGAAAAATAAAAGGAAGCTAATAAAAATTATACAGGGTTAGGATTTTGATAATAAAGCAGCAACTCACAGGACGTTTCTTCTTTGTAAGGGCACTTTGTGCTTTGGCAAAATAAAAAATAAATAAAATATCACACTTGTGTATTATTTGCCCTTTAAAAATGAATTATTAATTTCGACAAAATTGTACGGGAAATCAAAAAGTATAAAAAATAATTTTGCTTTAGATTAGGATACGAGGCAAAACGAAAAATAATTGAAAAATATGAAAAGGTATAACGGTGACATACTGAAAATTATTCAGGGGAATTTTCTTTCATCAGTCAAAACATTGGATTATCCAGAAATTGTGGCGAAACGCAAAAATATATAAATAGGTTTATATGGTGGTGTGACGGGTGAGGAAGAACTAAACAAAAGGTGTGTGTGTTTGAAGGATGGATGGAGATAGTTTTTTTTAGGTTGGGATGTTGCTTTTATGGTCCAAAATTGATTGTTTTTAATATGCAGAGAGTTCGTTGAAAGTTCCGTCCAAGTCATCGCAAATTGCCTTGTATTTCTCCTTCTCAGACACCAGCTCATCTGTTATTATTAATTTTAAGTAGTTTTTATCATATCTTGTCATAAAATTTGGGTGAAAGCAAAGAAATGGCGATTCATTGCATATAGAAAAAATAAGTTTAAAATAGCGAGATAGGATAGGAGATAGATTTATACCAATACCCGATTTTACTTTGCATAGGAGTAGCAAAAGAAATGTAAGCCACGAAATTATTGTATTTTGAAGTTTACCCAAGCAATGCTTCAACTTGTTTACTAATCTACTAGGGATTTGATAAGGAATACTAGTTCATTCATACATTTTCCCATCACCGACCTAGCTAATAACTTTTTGCAAATAGCTTGAACATGTAGCAAAGTGAAAAGAAAAATGGAATGAAAATCTGTTCTGAATTTTTTAAAAGTAATTGAATACATGTTCTGAATATCCTGCAAAGTGGCCTCCATTTCCGCGTTAAGTAATCTGCTTTTCTCCTTTTCTCCAATCAAATCATCTACATATAAATCAAAGCTTTTTAGATATTGTTCCGGATTGGTAACAACAAACTATGAAATTTGTTTGGAAGAACTAAACTCTAGCGCATTGTATACTAAAATTCTCCTACTTCAAATAAATCGTGTGAGAATGTCTCATTCATATTCGAGCAAACTTAGGTAGTAAATACATAATTCTAAATAATTAAGTATTATTTTAAGAAAGAAAAGTAGTAAATAAAAAAGTACGTTACAAAACATATAACTTGCACTGTCATAATAATTATAGATCATACCATCTTGCAATGAGTTACGATAACAGAAACTAGTACAAAACTTCATTACATTTTACGATGTGTTTTTAAACGAAACGAAAAAGTTATCAAATAATATATTTTTTGGGACATTGAAAAATTAAAATTTATACTTTTACGAATTGTTTCAACTGAAAATGTTTGACTAAATTACATTTAAGAATTGTAAAATAAAATGAATTATTTTGTTAGCAAAAGAAAGGAAACAAAGTATCGTACCTTCCAGCCTGTCGACTTCCTTCTGCAGTTTCTGCACGGACCTTTCAGCGAATTCGGCACGGGCTTCAGCCTGAGTCATTTAAAAAACATTTTAGCAAAACTTCAGGATAAATTTTAAAAATTCATTATAAGCAAGCACAAGAAAAAGTTTGGTCATATAAAAAAGTAGAAACAATGTCGACAAAATGTCACAGCATCAGTCAAAAAAGAGTTTTAACAAGTGCAACGTGTTTTTCAAACAAATACAAGACTAAATTACATTTAAGAATTGTAAAATGAATTATTTTGTTAGCAAAAGAAAGGAAACAAAGTATCGTACCTTCCAGCCTGTCGACTTCCTTCTGCAGTTTCTGCACGGACCTTTCAGCAAATTCGGCACGGGCTTCAGCCTGAGTCATTTAAAAAACATTTTAGCAAAACTTCATGATAAATTTTTAAAATTCATTATAAGCAAGCACAAGAAAAAGTTAGCAATGTTTGGTCATATAAAAAAGTAGAAACAATGTCGACAAAATGTCACAGCATCAGTCAAAAAAGAGTTTTAACAAGTGCAACGTGTTTTTCAAACAAATACAAAAAAGCTGAAACAGTATTTTTTATTGCAAAAATTGTAAGTAAGTGGAGTGCCAGTTGAACACACACTCATCAAATTACTTACTTCTTTCAGGGCATCAGAAAGAGCACGCAACTGCATCGAGTAAGTTTCTTACCATTTGTGAAGCCTTTTTAGTATTTTGTGATCAATCCAGACAAGGTTTAAAACAACACACAAAAATCCACACACCGTGCAAAGTTAAAAACAAAGGACAAAATACATGATTAATTAATAAGTGATTTAATACTGTGATACTACTAATTAGATTGCTTAAATATTATTTAAACCTATTAAAATACCTAACTCAAAAACATGTTCACCATAATAATTCAACACCTAATCACACACACATTAATTCCATTTCACTCGTTTTGATTATATTTAATGTGACATTACGTGTTACTAAAATAACCGGTGAAAGTTTGAAACTTTGTGAATTATGAAGTGTACATAATGTTAAATGTGTAAAGATCTGGAAAGGAAGGACTATACACTCGTCAATACTTTATTATAGCGCAAAGTGAGTTTTAAAAGCTTTTACAGAAAAGTTTTATCCTTTTCACTACCATTTTATCTTTATTGCCAAAATTTATCAGACTTGTCCAAAAACCATAATACAGGAAGAAGGGAATAATACTCTCTAGAAAACTACTTATTTCTACTACTATATCTAACAATTTACCAAATTCAAGGGTTTACTAAGAACTAAAATTCTATTTTTTGGTGTAATGTGTAAGTCTTCCAGTATTTCATACCAATAGCCATTAGCGTTAGACCACTTATAGATAAAAATTCGCACTGAATGAACAAAGAACCAAGCAAATTGATTTAGTCATAACGCAAGTAGCAAAAACTGATCATTATTGACATTTTGCTCGACTATATGTACGTTGCTGGTGAAAGCGTATTTTTACTCATGTCATTTCTAATTTTCGTCATGTAGAAAAAATTTATATCTTGTATGCATCTCCCAAAGAATAGAGATCTACTATAAAAAGCAGTCGAGTAAAAAAAACTGTCTTTAGTCTTTCAAATAGGAAAAGAAAAGTAGAAATAAACAAGAAAATAAAACTTTAAACAAATACGCTTGGTTTTTTGGCTTTTGTTGCTTGAAGAAATAGAATTCTACCTCCTTAAGACGAGTAGAAAGAATCTTGATCTGAGTTTTATACTCCTCCTCACGTTGATTGGCCTACACGTGTTGAATTGTCGGTAGTGATTATATCAATAATGTGGTTGTTGATAATGAAATGTGATAAAATGCAATCAAACACAGAATAAAAGTTAACACTTTCCTCAACACGCTTAAAGTAATTTTATTTAAACCTTAACTTAAAATTCTAAAGTTCATACCTCAAACTTATCTAAATAGAAATAATCAATCACTACATGCCCTATATCTTCAACCTGGAAATGCTCATAAACTTTTTTAATTAAATCGATGAGAATGTCAACAATAAGGACAAGGGAGTACAAACCAAAACAAGGTTTATTAATAAATACAAACAATTTGAAATAAACAAAGCATATATAATTCTACACAAAAAGCATTTAAAAGCAATCAAAACTCTAAGAAAATCGCCGATTTAAAAACCAAATTTGTGCTTGTTTGTGATTGCTTGTAGTTTTGAATATTTTTGGGTGCGATTAATTAAAAATCTCAGTTTTAAAATTACAAAGAGACAGGGTGAGAGATTGAAAGTTAGCAAAAGAGTTTGTGCTTGCAAAAATGGATTTATATAAATTGCTGCTTTTTCTTCTCAGGAAAAGCCTGAGATTTTAAAAATGAGCAGCACTCATCTACGAAAAAAATAGTACCTGCTTGAGTCTAGCAGTAAGAATTTTGATTTGTTCTTTGAACTCATCTTCACGTTGACGAGCCTACAGCATTTTTTACATTAGAGAAAAAGAGAGTGACGATGTCATCATCAGCACCAGTCAGTAGAAGAGAGCAGGTAAATGGAAATTAGCGAAACACACCCAACCAAAGTCATCATCACCACAACACCAACCCCCAAGTTTAGTCGTTCCAGGTTTTCAAATGGAGGTAAATAGAGGTGATTCATTCATGACGGTGGAAAATCATTTGAATATACATGGGATTTAAATTAAAAATTTAATTATTAAAATAATCATTAAAAATTTGAATCTAAAAGTGTGAAAAGACTTGATCTAAACAAATTATTGTATATTATGTAATGAATTTAAATTTTGAAGCAGTTCACTACGTAAAAAATATTTTGCAATTGTACAATTAAATACAATGATTTCAGTTTTCCCCAGCATTTTTGTATATAGCATATCTACAGTTTTTTCTACAAAGCAAGACTAAAACAACTACTATAGACAGCTGCAATAATAATTAAATAACAAAGGGAAACGTATAGAAATAATATTAAATAGGCAAAAAGTTTGCAAAAGGTGAACCTAAATCGTGGAGCACTTTGTGATTTTAACCTTTTTATTACAATTATCCAGAAATGCAAAGGTTTAGGAATGGATGTTGGAATGATTTTTTATAAAATTCATTTAAATCACTAAATTATTTCAAAATTTAAACCCTATTATATTGTCCATAAATGTACGAAATCGTACCATATTACTAATTACTTTTAATGTTTTGCCTATCCAATTTTTACCTAGACACGTAGTCACTTCCTCACAGGAAAACTATCAGAACGAGCATTTTTATCTATTTTCCTATTTCATTGATGAGATAACTTCCTCAAATTATCTTTCTAATTAGATTATGTGAACTTAAGTATATTAAGAGAAAGTAAAAAGTTTGATAAAATTTGGCATACCTTCTCCTCAGAAACTTCAAGTGACTTCAGATTGTTACCTACTACCCTCAACTCCTCCTCGAGTTCTACGATCTTCCTGTAAAATTACATTTAAGAAATCTCATTACATTTAAGGTCATGTACCGAGAATTGAATTCATCAAAAATTCATAAAAGCAGATTTCCCTTTATGGAGTAGAAAGCAAACTGTTAGAAGCGGAAAAGCAAAGAAAGCTCTTGAGAGAACTTTCATTGAAGCAAAATCAAACTAAAAAATGTACGCTTGTGAAGAAAACTTCACTTGCAGCGGTGCTAGTTATACTATCATAAAATCACTACTGATCATATACCAACTGCCCCAATTTGACCGCTATCTCCAAGTAAATTAATAACGTATATTAATCAGTACAAAAATATAAAAAACAATCAAAATAAAAAGATAACCACGTACGATTCCCCTTGTTCGGCACGTTCTTCAGCTCGTTCAAGATCCTGCTCCATCATTACCAATTTCCTTGCAACCTATTTTTAGTAGGCGTAAGTTTTAGTTCGTGCAATATTAACAAAAAGTCAGGCAGAGATTGAGTGAATTTGTGTGAGAGAAAAAGGCACCGCAAATTATCGTCATCAAAATCGACACAACACACGAACAAAAATCCGGGAATAAAAAAATAAAAAAACATATTTTAAAAAACATTTTCGATTATATTAAATCTAAAAAATGGATAAGCACAATACATAAATACAGCCACAAAACCAAAACCAACAGAGAATCCTTTTTTTCGTTCAAAAGGACTAATTTTTGAAAACATTCAACTAATTAATATGCAAACTGCGCGCGCGATATTAATTCACAAATTGTCAAAAGAGATGTTAGTAAAAAAGGCCACACAGAAAGGAAAATACTTAATTTAATCAGAAACCAGTGAAACATCAACTTTACTCAAGAAACAACAATACATAAATACAGCCACAAAACCAAAACCAACAGAGAATCCTTTTTTGTTCAAAAGGACTAATTTTTGAAAACATTCAACTAATTAATAATATGCAAACTGCGCGCGCGATATTAATTCACAAATTGTCAAAAGAGATGTTAGTAAAAAGGCCACACAGAAAGGAAAATACTTAATTTAATCAGAAACCAGTGAAACATCAACTATACTCAAGAAACAACCAACTTTGTTCAGTACCAATGTAAAATTTGCTGACTTTAGTTGAACTCAACAGACAAAATCGATTATTTCGTACCTTTTAGTATCAAAGTGACGCAAAATTAAAGAACAGCAAATTGTGCATAAGCAAAATTATTCATGTTTGGATTATTTCAATTTGCCAATTTTAAAAGAGAAATCTGATGAATTCTTCGAATGAATAAAAACAAACTGGAAGATTTTTTTCAATATTCATTTTTTGTACTCACGATTCACCGGATTTCGGCACGCTCTTCAGCACGCTCCAAGTCAGCTTCAACCATGGCTAACTTACGGGCAACCTTAAGTCATTCATTAACAAAATATCCTTAATCAATCACTTTATTCAAATGAAACCTGGGTCAGAATCAAGTGATTCGCATAAGAGGAAATCAGAAAAGCGTTATGAAAGATTAATTATTCAATAAAAAGTTTCATTAGAAAAGAACGCACAAGAAAAAAAGCAAATTTGAAGAAACATCTCTTTTGTTATAAAATTCAAGAAGTCGAAAAACTTCTTTTCAGCCAAACCGCAACCGGAGTACCGTGCAAAAACAGTAGCTAAAACAAAACTTTATGAATTCAACGCATTAGAACAAGAATAGGGACAGTGACTTTTGCAAAGTCGGTGATGAAGTGGTGGGGGTCAAGTTCCAAAACTAATTTATGGAACAAACAGCGTAATTAAGTACTGACGATAAACATTCCATGCATTTAGCGTCATAATTTTTACAATTAGTAATTAATCATTTTAAGCTCACAACTGTAAATGCTTATCATTAAAATCACACATTTTCTCCCATTCATTCTTTTTCAAAGTGTTTCCAAAGTGGATAATTGACCCTTTTTTCTACATAGCTGACTATTTTTGGGATAAAGGATTAACTTGTCCAACATGCTTCTTTGATGTCTACCGTTTTAAATCCACTGCCAAGGTGAATAGCACTTGTGAAGGGATAAGTTTGGAAACATTTTGTTGCTTCATTATAATAATTGAACTTTTAGGCTATAAAAATCACGCACACACACTCAAACCACACACGTCATAGAAAACACACTCTGTTAGCAACAAAGTAAATGTAAGTAAACTCGTGATTAAATCTTATTTTATAAACACAAATAAAATCCTTATCATATCATTTTAACAGCTAAAACATTACCCATTCTGTAATGTTTTGATTTCAAGACACTAATTAAAGAACGGCAGCTATATCTAGATAAAACTAGTCTAGTCAAAGTGAATTATGATGATGATGATGAGTGTAAAACTTGATTACATCATCGTCATGTCCATAACAGTGTCAATCGATTACTTTGAAACATTAAAACATTCATTTATAGGTATTTATATTAAAGCTACAGGTCTATTCTAAGTAAAACACGCTATAGGCATTCTGTTTTTAGTGCCTGACAAAAATCTCACACATAAAACAAAATCAATCCACTCTCATCTCATAAAGTAAGGACATGGAAAGAATTTCATTGGGGGATTTTTGTAATATTTTTGTAAAGACCTCATCGTATTTTCGGTCTGCCTCTTCTGCCAAGAACCTGGCTTCCTTCAATTGGGACTCAAGTGAGTCCATACGTTCCTCATCGGAGATGGCACGGTTCTCCAACACCTTTCGCATACTGTCATATTTCAAAAGATTCAGGACACAAATCAGCTACTTTTGTAAAATACGGGAACACGTTTATATACTTAACTAATCATTCTTATTTCTTAATTATAATTACAGGAAGTATAATTTCTTTGCTTTTGATACTATTGTGGAGGAGGCAAATATGATTCGTTGTTGTACCAGACAAATATAGATTATTTTTTGTTTTCTTCATTAATTACCAAACACAAAATTGTGGTTACCCTATAGACCTAACTACATATATTAGGGGTTTGAACTAGCTATAAAGAGTTGTGGCTTCTTCTCATATTTTACTTTTACCGTTCTTATAGTTTTGAGTGTTAATTATGTAATGATTTGCAGCTCTCGGTTACAGTCGACCACTAAACGTCGTAGGTTTTTTATTATTTTGAAAATTAAAATATTAATTAGTAAAAGAGATTTGTCCATTTCCGGACTTGTTCTTTAAAATATTAAATAGAAATCAATAATTTGTTCCACAAAATAGATATACTTAAAAGAAAGTAAAAACGAGTTAAAAAAATAAATCATAATTCAATTGCTTTTTTGTAACGAGTGACAGAAAAAATAGTTTAAAATGGTTTTGTGGCTTTTTTGTTTGCTCTGCAGTGGAAAATGCTGTGTTAGTTTTACCTCTTCATATTTTTTGTCCGCCTCCTCAGCAATTAATTTAGCTTGGGCTAACTGTGCTTCTAATATTGCAATTCGGTCGTCTTCCATGTTAGTACGGTTCTCTAATGCTTTCCTTATTCTGTTCCAATAATAATATTCAACAAAGAAGGATGGAGATTCATTTCATTATCAACAAAAATAAAAAATATTTTTCATGGTTATTTTACAAGGGAATTTTAAATCATGTTTTCTCGTCATTCATTCAACGCTTTCATTTTTTACGTCGGATTTCATCTCAATAAAAAACTGATTATGTAAACCTGCATTGTTCATCCTAATAAGAAATTGTTATACTAGTCGCACGCACACAATAAAAGATATCAAAATTATCGTCACACTTGCAACATTTTCATTGAGCGACAACAACGGGACAATTCAAGTGACAATTTTACTAAAATTGTTCGTGAAATCAGTTCAGTTTGACAACAAAAACAGCAATCATCAACCAAAATAGTACAACTTTCCATTTAGAATTTCAATTCTCTACCGTGTGTCTCGCATGTCGCTTTAATGAAATATTGCATGTGTGGCTGATTGGTTCAAAAAAGGAAAGGTGTAGGGCTAAAAATACAACGAGATAATTCTCAATTATTGTCATTATTGTT
>JAANSO010002368.1:0-13686 GCA_036507315.1 Lepidocyrtus fimetarius
ATTGTTACTGAAGCTAAAACCATGCTGGTTTTGATTGTACTTTTCTGTTTCATAAATTCAATAAAAATTGAGCAGTGTTGAAATGGTAATGTTTTTATATGAATGCGAAAGCCCACGGCGTAAAAATTCCCAAATTAAGCGTTGTTACGTAGCTAACTCCGAGTTTTAGAAGAAATTTCTGGAGATTCCATAAATCTGAGAAGAAATTCGACTAATTACCTGCAATTTGATAAAATTATTAAGGTAAACCCCTACCAAACATCTATTTAAACACTTGCCCGAGAATATCCCTTTCTTAAATTATTGGCGTTACGGTTTTTATTTACAAAAATGTTGAAAGTATTCAATGCTTTTAAATCTTTTAAACAAGTTTGCCATTAGAAACACGTGTTTTTGGCATGCAATCTTTTACGATGAGAACTTTTCTCCTTCCCCATCATTCCTCTAAATCACAATTTTTAATTACGAGGTTGCGCTCCAATTAGTAAGTTTAATATTTTTGCAAGCATTTGATTTTCCAACAACTTATTTGCATAAATTTCATCCGATTGTGTTACGCAAGAAGGCATTTTTTCTTTCATGGTCACTGATTTTATCGAGTTTAATTTAATTTTACACAGGCGACTTTGATTTAATTTTAAAATTAGCAAATTAAATGTGTCAAAAATTGCCAAAATTGACGTACATGTTTTCATTTTTAATTTCTTCCCATTTAAAAATTTACTGCAAAAGTTTTACTAGTATTGCCAAGGTTGAATTTCAATGTGACAATTGCTTTTTAAAATCTTGCGAAAACGTTTATCTGATTTTAGAATTTACTATAACAATGAAATACTGTAGGTGAACCATCCAAACCATCTGACACAAATAATCTGGATTAAATAACTTATTCGCTTATTGGCAGTCACGTTTTTAAAAAGATGAATGTTGAAATGAATCTTTTTGCCAAAGAAAAAGTTTTTATTCTTCGATTGTTAAATATTTCTAGACATCCAAAAAGTAAAAAGTCCTTTAGCTAGCTGCAGTTTCAATTAAGCATGGATTTATTATGCAAATTACAATGCAATAGTTGCCTCTTCAACAAAACCAATAACAGATTTGAAAAACTGAGTGTGATTAAACGTCAATCAGAACACCAATGTAACGTTTTTGTCTTTTGATCAACCTGTGTTGCAATAATTGCTGATTAAAAGCAATAAAAATAAGATTATCAATTATATTCAATGCAATGAAAATGGCTCATCTTTCTTGTCCCCATCTCGTCTTCAATAAATCTTTTATATTACTTCTTTCTTGAACAAAGTGTTACATTATGAAAAATCTACTTTCATTTGTTCATCTTTGTAAAGGGTTGAAGAGTAACGGTGAAAGAAAAGCAAGATCTACAGCTTCATCCTCACTAGCTTAAGCTCAAGTGAACAGGAGGAGTGGATTGTTATTGAAGCATTGACTAATGTTTTGCTTTGTGCTTTGCAGTTTCTTGCGTTAAATAATGAATAGAGCTGAAATAAAATATTTTTAAATCACACAGAAAGCATAGGGTTTCAATATTTCCAGAAAAGGACGTTATTACGCAGTAAACTCCAAATTTTTAAGAATATATTAGGACTCCACAGACCTATTTATAAACTTGATTTAGTATAACACTTTCTTAAATTTTCGGCGTTACAACTTTTATTTACGAGGAATGGTTAAAATACTCCAAGTTCTTATAAATGTGTCCATCAATATATAAAGGCATGTATTGTATTGACGGTGAAGATTACGAGATTTTTCAACGCCAAACGAAGTAAAAGGAAGCCCAGTATCAATATACTTTTTCTAAAAGAAATTCAGCAAATTCGTAACCATCCCCATGCTTTGTTTATCGTCTGAGGTTTTAAAGAAGTATACTTGCCCTTTTTCCTCGCAATACGAAATACGCAATAAGAGGATACAAAGGATGCACTAATCATTTTTGTGTTGAATTGAATCATGAATTGTGTAAACCGATCTTAATAGTAAATTAAGACCGATCTTATTAAATCAAAGCAAAAATCTCTATAACGAGTAAACTAAACTATTAAACTTGGTTTATTTCTATAAAAAAAAGTTAGAACTTGATACCACCTGTATTGGATAAAGTGTACATACATAGAAATAAAAATGAGACCCTCAATCATATTTAAAAGAATGAAAACGAAAAGTTTATTTTCCCCACCTCCATATATGATAAATCCAAGCAGATTTGTAGTGGTTCTTTCTCTAACAAAATAATTCGTTATGAAAGTTGCATTTAAAGAATATTAATGTTTCATAATTTCAATAAAAAATTGAACAGAGTTGAAAGAATGTTTTAAATGAATCAGAAAGCACACATGAAAAAATCCCAGAGAAAGACGTTGTTACGTCGCTAACTTCGAGTTTCAGAAAAGAAATTCGGAGATTCAATAAATCTGGGAAAAAATTTGACCGATTATTTGCAAATTGATAAAATTATTATGAAAATCTCAATCAGAAATCTATTTATAAACTTGTCTTAGCTTAATACTTTCTTAAATTGTTGGCGTTACGGTTTTTGTTTACGAAAAATGTTGAAATCATCCAATGCTTCTAAATCTTTTTAAAGTGGCCACTTGACATTAGAAACATGCGTGTTTTTTGTATGCACTCTTTTCCGTTGAGAACTTTTCTCCTTCCTCATCATCCCTCCAATTTTCAGTGTTTTATTTACGAAGTTGCACTCTGTAGCAGTTCAATAATTTTTTCCTTCTCCATCATTAGCGCAAGCGTAAGTTATCAGGCAACGAGGGATTTTGATTGTAGTATAAATTAATGTTTGCATTTTTGGTTTGCATGCATTTAATATAAAATTGAACAGAGTTGAAATTAAAACTGTTTTTAAATGAAAGCAAAAGCACAGGGTTTAAATATTTACAAATCAAGACGTTATTACGCAGTAAAGTCCGAATTTTAAAGAAATTCGTGGACATTCCATAAATCTGAGAAGTATTTAGCCGATTAATAATAATTTGATAAAACTATGATGAACTGAGCAATGAGTTAATCTGTTTATAAACTTGATTGAGTATAACACTTTCTTAAATTTGCGGCATTACGACTTTTATTTACGAGGGAAGGGAAAGGATTGTGCAAAAACATTTTTTAATTAACAACTTAGGCACATTGAGTACCTCGAAACGCTATTTGATAAGATTTAAAAGAGAAGTTTGATTGACTAATTCTTCATTTTGAATGGGAATGTAAACTTCTCCTCAATTTAATTTTAATTGCTCTTTTGATGAGTTTAATTAAGTACTTCCTTTTAAGGTTGGGATAATAAAAAAATTTTCCAACAAATATATAGAAATTGCAAAATAAGGAATCTATTTATTTACATTTATTACCTAATCCTATTAATTAATTACGAGCGTTTTAAACGTATATGTTCAATATGACCATTTTTTCTCATGATGGTTAGAACCTAGTGCCTAAAGTCATACAAAAATCTTTAAAAGCAACTAAAGTTTACTTTTTAGACTTTTTCAAATGGAAAAGCAGGCATGCGTATTATCTAATGTAAATTAAAAGGTAACCGAAATGTAAATTGAAGTAGCAAAAATATTTTGATTGATTGACAACAGTAAAATATATTTATTTGAAGTTAGTAGCTACGAATTTAGATGGGTTAATAATCGAAACAATAAGATTTCAATGAGAAAAAGATGAACTCAACCAGATAAAATTTTGAAAAATGCGTATTCTTTAGAGCTAGTCACCGAACATAATGGGAAAGTAAAAAAGAGTGGGAGGGAAAATGAAAGAGAAAATAGTTGGAGATTTCCTTTTGACTAATCTGCATGGAACCCCTGTAGAGAAAACGGAGCTCACGTTTGCCGAATTTTGTTTTCTAATTCGTCCAGAAAAGGTGTTTAGGTGGGCTGAGCTCCAAAGAACTCAGGATCGTCCATAATTGTTGACGTCGTCACAATCTTCTCACCGCTACTCAAACTCGTAGTTTCCGACATCACAATTGATTGAATCGAATGATGAGAGGAGAAAAAAGGTAGATTCCAACTCTATTCTTTCATTCTCAGATTTTTTCCAGCAAAGTTTGAGCATTAGTTTCTGATTGGCTTTGAAGCCTGATTGTAGTCCGTTTTGAGAAAAGAAGCGATAAAGGTTTCAATGAAAGGAAGATGAACCAATTCAGATGGAAAATAAATTTTTAAAATGATTTTTATCTTAAACCTTATCTTAATCCTATGGTAATCTCTCAATTCTTATCAATCCTTTTTAGTAAACGGTTTAAGGGAATGCAAGAAAATAAAAACGCAGTTTTGACTAGTCTAGGAATAAATACCCGTGGTGATCTGTTTGGAAATCTTTCAATTTTCTCTTTTGTATCCTATAAAAAATTAATGCAGGCACATACATTTATCTTCGAATTCAAAATTAGCAAAAATGTTCTTAACTTACAATTTTTAACTTATCTTGTTTCATTCATTTAAATCATAAGCATTTTTAATTATTTTTCAATGAATTAGCAACTCTCTCATGAAATAGCAATAAAAAATAAAATCATCAATTACATTTAAAACAAAGGATTCATCCTCCCAGCGCCCATCTCATTTTTATCAAATCTCATAGCTTTTTGTTATGAAAGATGCGTTCTCTATTCGAAAATGTTAAAGAAAAACGGTAAAATAAGAATATTTTCAGCTTCATCTATTCCCTGTAAGCGTCAACGAGGAATAACGAGTGGATTGTGGATGCATTAATGCAAAATATATTGTTATTTTAGGAAAAAATGTTTAAAAAGTTAATTCGGTGCAGTTTTTATATTAAAACTCGAATAGAATTGAAACATTGTTTTTTAAATGACATCCAACACATATAACGACGTTTTTAGATGGTCAATTATAAAATTTCAGAGAACTTTTTTTTTGAGAAATTTCGAAAAAAATCAACCGCTTTTCTGCTTTTTATTATAACGCGACGTGAAGATTTGACCTAATTAAATGACTTGTTACTTACCTCAAACGATTGTTTATTGGCGTTACGTCTTTAGGTTACAAATGATAGATTAAAACATTTGAATTTTTAAAAAATGTGTCCATTAGCCTTTAGAAACAAGTCATTTTTTTAAATTCCAAAAATTTTTTTGTGAAGAATTTAAATTTCAAAGAGGACGAAGAGGGAGTCTTTGGAGATGACGCGGTCATTCAATGCTTTATTTAGACGGAGTTTGCAAAGCTGCGGATAATTTTTAACTTTTGAGTAAAGTGATGTGTGGACGAATGAGAATTAATGAAAGAGAACACAAAACGATTGATTTTTTGACAATAAAATATATTTTCAGATTGTAATTGTTCATTTGAATAGATTTACTGCACGTCGAATGGCTTTAGTAGGAATAACTTAAATATGGACAAGCATTTGGCAAATTTATTGTTCCTATAAATTATGTGAAAAAATATTGTAACATGACTGCATGTAGGCCTAGAGAAATTTCCTTTGTATTATGAAAAAATCTGAATAGGGCATATTTAGTATCAAAAACCAATTGCTCATCGAGTCAAACTGCTATTTTCTAAATTTCACGTAATATTTCAATTTGTAACCCATTTTTTCTTGCATTAAAGCACAGAAAGGATTTTGTTGTCATTTTTTATTGCAACCTGAATCGGATTGATTGTGCATAAATAGAAATAAATAGGATCATTAATCGTATTTAATGGAATGAAAAGAAAGAGTTCATTTTCCCTGGCTCCATCCCTATTAAATCCAAACAGATTTGCGCTTCTTTCTCTATTTGGTTATGGGGAATGCATTTTCAAATTATTTTCATTTGTTCGTCTGTTGATAAGTTTGAAGAAGAAAGTCAATGCTAAAGTCTTTTATAAATAAGAAAAGCAAAATCTTAAGTTTTATTATCATGTGGTGTAACTATTCTCAAATAAAAAGATGTTTTTGCGTAGTAAACTCCGAGTTTTAGAAGAATTTTTTGGAGATGCTATAAATCTAATAAGAATGTCAACCGTTTACTTGCTTTGTTTTTAAATTCATAAAAATAGAAGAGCACATCTATTTATTAACGAGTTTGAGTATAACACTTTACTAAATTATTGACGTTTTAACTTTTATTTACTAGGAAAGGTTAAAACCCTCTAATCTTTTTACATGTATTTTTTCCGTACCGGACCTTTTACTTTACTTACCAATATCGCTTTAGTTATGATAAATTTTGTAATATTAAATTCAAAGTGCAAGGAAGGAATCCATAACGAATAAATTAAACAATTTTTCTTGGATTTATATTTTTCCCACGAAATCACGAGAAATTTCAAATGTACCTATTCTAAACTTGATTTTTTGTAAATTGCAGAAAAATTAAGATCACCAATAAAGAAAACGAAGGTTTCATCTTCCCTGCCAACAACTCATTTGTATTAAATTTTAATAAATTCAGAGCTTCTTTCTTGATAAATTACTTTGTTATGAAAGATCCATAACAATATTTTTATTTTTCACCCTTCGGATAGGATGAAGAGGAACGGTGAAATAAGCAACGCAGAAATTACAACCAAATTGATTTAATTTGTTGGAGTTTGATATTTGGCTTGACATATTTGAAACAGTGTCTTTTTAAATGAAAGGAGAAACCAGCTTTTTAATTATTCACAAATAACGACGTTTTTATTTAGTCATCTACTTACAATATTTTGTAAAACTTATTAAATAAAACTACAAAATGTGGTTTTGATAAGATTTGAAAGACTGAATATGCAACAAATTCTTGTTAGTGGAACTTGTTTATTGTAATCTGACCCCTGATCCGTTTTTATTTGTCCTTTTTAGTTGATTTTGACAAGACAATTTATTAAAACCCGTTCAAAGTTAATTTTTTGCAAAGAATTTAAAGTTCAAGTTGGAGGGGAGAGAATGAACATGAAGAGAATATGAAACAAAATCCACACGTGGTTTAGATGGAGTTGGTAAAGCTGCTGATATGCTTAAACCTATCAAAAGAGTAACTTGCAGAGAATTTTTTATCAGAATTAAGGAAAGAGATTAAAAATCAATTCATTTTCTGACCTTAAAATATATTTTTCATATCGTAACCTCAATTTTTATAGATTTATCATGTACAAGGTAGACTTAGCCGGTATTACATAAAAATGATAGAAACGCATGAAATCTAACAGAACAAGGTAAACTTTGTGAACAAATTTGAATAACTGTACATTTTGCATGCCAGGAGGAATCTATTCTTGTTATGGAATTAATTACAAAAAATCTGATTAAGGCATATTTAGTATCAAAAACCTTTTACTCACGAAAGTAACTGACATACTTATTTTTAAAAAGATTTTACATAATATTTCAATTTCTAACCTTATTTCTTCTATTCATTAAATTAATAATAAGTATTTACAATCTTTTTCTAAAATGGGTTCAGCGTAACTCTCTTACGATTAGCTTATCCAATGTCCCTTTTATTTTTTGCAATGCCTTTTCTATTTCCAAAAATACAGTATTACACCTCAATCAGAATGTTGCAGAAGACATTTTCCTCACTAGATCAACCTGTTCTACATTCCTTGCTTATAAATAGCAATAAAAAATTAGACCATCAATCGTATTCAATACAATAAAAAGGGTTTATTTTCCTTGTGTCCATCTCAACTTTATTTAATTATTAATTCGCATTGGTTCTTTCTTACAAAAATAACTTTACATTTTAATAGTCAGGAATCAGGGACAACTCAACTTTGAACAGTCAGGAAAAGGGGACAAGTCACTGGCGAAGCCTGACCAGAGAAAGGAACAACTCTCGTGACTTGTCCCCTTTTCCTGACTGCTCAAAATTGACTACAGTTTTATCATCAGCGTAATCGTAAGTGAGCAGGCAACGACTATGTTGTTGGAACATAGACCACTGCTTATGATCTTTCTAACTCGTAGTTTCATGCATTAAACAAAAAAACTAAACAGAGTTGAAATAAAAAGTGTTTAAATTGGAAAGGAAACTCCATGTGTAAATATTTGAGAGTTTTGAAGAAAGTTCCAGATGTTCCATGAAACTGAGAAGAAAATCAACCCATTGTTTGGAATTTAAAAAAGAATAATGAAATAATCTATATAATGGTTTGATTTAAAGTAACAGTTTCTTAAATTATTGGCGTTACTTCTTTTAGTTGCAATAAAACTTTGAAATCTTTTGATTCTTCTTAATTTTTTAAACAAGTAACCATTATTCCTTAGGATCACGTGTTAGTGATTTTGACGGGTAATATTTTTAGTTAAGAACTATCCTCCTTAAACTGGTGGGAACCAGTTTATAAATTTCTTAAAAATTAGGTTACACTTTACACAAATGTCACAGTTTAACAAAGTCTTAGATTCTTAGCTAATTCTGTTGTCAGTGCAAATTATTAACTGTTTTCTTACTGTTTTAAATATGTTAAAATTCTAATGCCATGCAAAAAAGAAAGCAAATGAATAAATTTTTGCTGGTTTTAACAACTCATTGTTTACGAATTATGGCAATTTAAGCTAATTAAGTACGCTATTACCAACCATATCGTCATTTTCAACCAAATCTTATTTTTGGGCAATTAAATAGATTCCTGAAACATACACAAAATCAGTAACTTGTGATTTCCCCCCTAATCCAGCCTTTCTGCATTCTATCGATACCAAAATGTTTTTCAAGTTCAACATCCTTACAATATTTATTCAATCAACTCATTTCTCTCAAACCAAGATTAATCCTCGTGGTTCGTGAAAATTAATTCGCTTTCAAAAAAACAATTTTTTAAACAATATTTATTATTTATTATTATTTATTTATTATTTATTAATATCTAATACAAGTGCAAAAACTATAAAGTAATATTTCTTGATAAAAGTCAAATAATGTCACGTGTTTTATTATTTTGAGCCTACGCAATGATAATTTTATTTGCTTTACAGAGTTTTGAAAATTTCCAATAAAAAATAGTATTATTATGGTGCCAGCAAACGATAATTTGAATATTTTTTGTCAAACTTATGAATAGGTATCAAAGGTTTGGAAAGACATTAAACTAAAAAAAGTTCAAAATTTCTAAATCCAAAACATAAATAAGAAATTACTTTGAACTGTTTTAGGATTCTTTTGTAAGTTTGTAATTTTTAAAAAACCCAATGGCGGGATTTCTACTGCAGTCTAGGACGTTCACCTGACGATCCTTTTGGATTAAAATTATATTTATCGCTAGTAAATAATTGATTAGGAATAAAATTAATAACTCTCAACGCTAAATATTATGCGTTCACTATTTTTCTTGTTGCCGGAATCGAAACGGCGTCATTACACCCATTCAGTCCTATTCAAAAGCGTCTGAGCGTCTTATTATCTTTTACTTTAAAGTTGACTGTAGTATTTTAAATAATTAATGATTTTATTTTCACCAGAATCTTAGTCCATTTACTTAAGAAATTAACTCAAGAAAAAATCAGAACGGTAAACTTAATCGTTAAATGCCCGTTTTGCTCACTGTGGAACATGATTAATCAAATGCAACCAATTAAAGCGTACAATGAATTATCTGTATGCTTCTACTTTTAAAAAACCTTTGCTTGTCTTCCAAAAATGTTTTAATGGTTTGTTTAAATTACGATCGGATTTTATTTTTACGCAATTTTTCCAAAATCGTATTGAATTTTCCTGTCCTGTCGTGAGTCTTATTTTTACAGTTTTAGCCATTTTAAGAGCTTGTTGTCAATAATAAATTTAATTGTTTTCTAAAATCATAAATATGTAAGATGGCAGTAACGCAAAAAATACAAAGAAATTTCAATACTAATGGCGCACTTGTATATTAAACATAGCAGGCAAAGAACTAAGAAGCGGATTTAAATGTTTAACGAGCTCCTTTAGAATGCTTCAAAATGTTCGAGAAAGATTTAGAACGTCTGGAATATTGGATGGATTGCTGGAATGTTCTGTTTGTTTGTTTTAACAGAAATAGTTTTGCATTGTTTGTCTAGCCATTATACTTTCAAGTTTTCAAATTCTTTTAATGAAAAGAGGAACGTTGTTACTCTTTATACAAGTTTCAGTTTTGTTGACTTTCAAAAACTCTTTTCAATGTCAGGTTCAGATACTCAGTTCCGCGATAAAACCCACCAGGGGATAAGTACCCTTGGTAAAGTACCATTTAACTTTAATTAGAGTAACAATAAACCCTTTATTTAACAAAAAATGCACAACTTCGTTACTATTAAAGCACGATTTTATGCTTTTGCAATAATTGACATTTTACAACAACGCCAGAAATATAAAAAATAATAGATTAAAAGTTGGTAAAATCTAGATGTGTCCACGGTGTGCGTGTATAGCAATTGTTGAAAGGACAGTGATTAAAAAACTTTAATTTAACTAAAAGTTAAAATGTAAAAATGATTTCGCACACGATATTTGATTACTGTTTTTTTGCGAATTAAAACAGCTTTTTAATAACCGTGACTTTTTCCACCGAAAAACTTGAATTGCTATTAAATTGTCAGTGGTTGCAGTCTTCTTAAATTTTTTTACTTTCTGTTTCACATTTTTTTCATTTTTTCTGCAAATTGTAATTTTTTACTTTAATAATTTTTCGAAATATTTGGAATCTTACCTGTAGTAAAATTTCTTTATTGATTTAAAAAATTTGTTAGTGACCTAATCATTAACAAAATATCTGTTAAATTTAATTAACCTTTTATGTAGTTGCGGTGTCTGCATTATATTCAAATTTTAAATATTTTTAAATTAATTTCTCAATCCTGAAAACTGGAGTTTGATATTTATAACGTTTAAAAAGTAATTGTAAAAATTGGGCACCTTTTACGTGTCATTTATTCTGTAATATTCAATCTACATACGGTTAATTCCCAGGGCTGGGTTGACCGCATCCTTTTGGAAAACTTTTGACACGCTTTCTGACAACCCGCCAAATGCAAGGCATTACTACGTTCTTGTCGCGTGTGAGTCAGAATTGCTGTGCTTGCGACGCGACAAAATTGCAAGACAGTTGAAACCTTACTTCAACTAATTACCTCTTTGTTTGAGAAAGCTCGCTTCCGGGCTTTTGCGGCAATTCTCTATTGAATCGCTTCTCATTTTTTTGCTGCTGACATGTTTGATCGTTAATTAAAAGCTATTTACATATTTAGTTAAAAGCTATGCATTTTGTGAGAAATTTTGGTTGAGTAATCTATTCATTTTAACTTGTTATATATTTTGAGTATTCATTGTTTGCGTTGAAACACCGTTTTCGTTTCAAGGAACGAAAACTTACTTTTCTCCATACATCGCTTTATCCAAAAGTCAACTTAAAATTAAAAACTTTTTATAAGTTTGGATGGATAAAACTTCAGTTTTATTCAAATTCTTGTGTGGCTTTTTATTTTCCTGCTCTCGCTTATTTCAAATCTCCCTTCCCAACTTTTTTTTACCTCAATGCATTTTAAAAAGGTGTTTGCGGACGTTACTAAATTTGACAGGTTTCTTTTTGTTTTTGGGTACAAAAAATTCAGATTCGTTTCCAGTAACGGAATACGTGCTTACTAGTACCATAAGCTCAGGTTTTAACTCGGATTATTCTCAATGATTCAGTTATATCTAAATTATAAAATCAATTGTAGGATCGTTTGGATATTTTTAAACATTGCCTTCAAAAATGGATAGAATTTTGCGATGTTGTGGGACAAATGCATCTATTTTTAATGCTTTTGTAAAATTTGCGAATATTTCTTAAGAACGTTGGATTTTCTAAAAACATTTCTTTTCAATTTTGTGGATAGTTTAAAGGTTTGTAAAACTGACAATAAACATAAAGAGAAGTACATGAGTAGTCAGTTATTGCATTTTAGATGAAAATTACAAAATATGCTTTGATTATTCCAAACATTTTCCCGCGACGTTCTCCAAAAAAACAAATTAATCTTGTAGCAAATTATATAGCTTTGCCTTTTACATATTTCCAATTAAAAATTAATATTTTACTGTGTTGACTGTTAAGCATCATTACAGAATAAACAATTTTACAGTTTATTTGAGTACAGCAGATTTAACACTCCAAATTAATGCTTTGCAAGGAAATAAATGCAACACAATTCTGCTCTCTATTAAAACATTTTGTACAATCAAGCTTAGAATGGAAGCACGACGATGAATATCAATTTGTGTTCTTTGCTTTTGTTATTTTTAAACTTTGCTTTTAAAACAAATGCTATAATACTCCCGTAAACATTCTGTTGAGAAGAAACATCTTTTAAAAACATTAGAAACGGATAAAAAAGTATCTCGATTTTGAAATGAATTAAAACAGTTAAGGTCAGTGCAAATCCTGAAAGCTTAACATAAAACATTAATTACAACAATTTATCATTTCATAAAAATGCAGCCGATTGTCTTTTCTCTAAATTCTCCTGGAAAATTTAACTTATTTATGAGCAAGATACTGCAAACATTCACCTTTATAAATGAAGCTGGAAATACTCAAAAATTGGTAAAATCGGCGTTTAGGTTTTAACTTTTTAATGAAATTCTTTGCAAAAAATATTGCATAAAAGTTGTTCCGTGAGAAGAAAAGCACTACTACTTTTTTCTCTGATCATCATACGATGAAACAAGATAATATTTATAGATTAATTACATAAGAAATGATGCAAGCAAAAATAAAAGTTGGAAAAGCAAGCTCCAGTGTCAAGATCACTCACCCTGACCTTCTGCTTTAGATTATAATGAATAAACGCGAACTTATATGAGAACGATGACGTCAATAAACTGCAAAATCAATTTACGCAAGTTCTTGAAAGTTAGATTAGAAAAGCATACGCTTTGCTTCTTTAAAGTAAACTTGATTTCGCTATTTATTCAATATAAAAGCATCGTCATAATCTTAAATTTCATTAAACTAGTTTTGAACCTCTTACAACAAACAAGTGATTAAATTTTTAGTTATTCAGTTTCAGCTTGTTCCAGACAATATGAAAATTCTGTTTTTCTTTTGCATTGTATCAGTTCCGTTTGCCATTCAAGGCACTGTCCTATCTAAGAATGCACCAATCGCATCATCCCCCGCTGATTTAGAAAGCATCAGCAAGCTGGAAACTGAAATTCTTGCAAATTACTCAAAAGTTCCAAGACTAAGCTCTACATTTCCATTCGAATTGAGTGAAACTGGCGAAGTTAAACCTGTTGAGGTGAAGATCAGCAGTTATGTGAGTGACATTGGAAAGCTGGAAAGCGTTGACACTGGCCTGTATCATTGGACTGTGGAGCTTATCTTCCGGCAAAAATGGAATGATAAGCGGTTGGCCTTCAACGTAGGAGAGAATTCAGACTTCAGCCATATCTACCTCAATCAAGTTACTGACCAGAGAGCAATTTGGAAGCCTGACACTTATTTTATCAACGCTATGAAAGGAGACTTCCACTGCGTCACTGCGCCCAACTCCCTTATCTGGATTTATCCTAATGGGAATGTCCTTCACAGTGCTAGACTAACCTTGATTCTTCGCTGCCATCGCCCGGAGGAAGACTCACCAACGGGAAAGGAACTGTTGGGGAAGGAGCTTGTGTGTCCCTTTCAAATTGCGAGCTGGGGATACACCGCGGACAAACTCGTGCTGAGCTGGGAAGGAGAGACCCCGATGCAACTCAATGATAAA
>JAANSO010002369.1:0-13679 GCA_036507315.1 Lepidocyrtus fimetarius
TCAAGAATAAAATTTGAAAACTCGAAGATTCAAAAAAATAATTTGAATCGAAAAGGACGCGCTGCGTCGCAAAGTTCAGAAGAACAATGGAATCACGTACGCGCGGTGTCTAGAAAAGATAAAATAAAAGTCCCCAAAGGGCAATTTGAATTTCGACGCGCTGCCTCAACTGAAATAATTAAAAGACCCCACGGGACACATTAACGAGCTTGCAAGACAAATTAAGATCAAAGTTTGTGAAAGCAAAATTTGTATTATATCGATTACAAATTGAAATTAGAATAAAAAGTTCCCTGTAGAAAGACAGGGAGAAAAATATTTAAAGTTGAATTGAACAGTTTTTTGCAACTAAAATCCCACCTAATTGCACTGACGGTCACAAACGGGGAAGTCAGTGTAAACCAGTCCCCGCAACAGTGGTATTTGATTATCCTTATTCTGCCGATATACATTTTCAGTCAGAATGCTTTATTAACGGCTAGTAACTTATTATAAATCGTGCACTTGTGAAAATGCTATTTTTATTTACTTTCATTTTGTAAAATTGTACACTTATTATTCAATGATATATTCTATCACAACACGGATTAAAGGGTTTTAAAACATCGTTGATAAGCACCAGGATACCTAATAAGATGAACAGGATGAAAGCATCTTACGTTCGTTAAAAATAATCATTTTATTTGGAAAAGGAAAATTAAAAAAGTGAGGAGAATGTGGTTGCAGTTATCACTCTTGCAAACGTAATCTTAACGCTCCCTTCAGTTATCAGTTTCTGCAAGTTCAATACAGAAAGATAGTTTTATGTGCTTATACACAATTTAAAATTTATAGAAGGAACACTTATTCAGAATTTCCAAATTTTACCCTTGTTCCAAGGTAACAGACAACTCCACAACACCAAAGCTATGATACTTGTCACCTCCGTTCTCCTCATCAGTCCTGATCAGATTTGAGGACCCTTAGAAAAATAGAAAACAAATACTTGCGGAAAATAATTGAAATTAGGGCTCACCGGAAATAAATAGGTTTTAAGTGTTAAGAAAATGTAATGAAATGAATATAAATAATGTGCCGGCAACGGAGTTCGAGAAAGCCATTCCGGGCCTTTGTTGAATAGGAATGGTGGCGTGAGACCGTGACCAGATGTGTTAAATAGAGAATAATGAATACAAAGCAAAATTAAGGGTTGGCAATAACATAGAAACTAGAAAAAGGCTCCATTGAAAGAATGGTCAAAAGACATTGAGAATTAATACATAATTAGAACATGTCATTACCAATTCAAGATAATTGTGGACATAAAATAAAAATAGAAAGATAAATTAGCAACACTTTATTTCTAATAACCTAATTAAGATTGTGACATTAATTAATACTTTTGCAGAATATTTTCTGCAGATTTTTGTGGAAACAAGGGAAAACTAGAAACAAGTTATTTAAAAATTAATGGCCGCCAAATCCTTACATCGATTTGGATTCCAAATTAAAAATGAATACTTACATAGGTTTGGTACTCCTACAAATGTATTACATGTTTAGCAGTAAAACGTTGCAACGATGAACCCGACACCAAAATACAAAAAAGGGAACTTCAGTTAACTAAAGGAGCTGTCCTTACTTTTCCCAACTAGAATTAGAACTTTTCGATTTCATAGGCGGTAGAATTTTTGGACATACAGAAACTACTGTTGGTGACTTAACTAGTTTCGGTGACCACGAATTCTTCATTGACATTAGGTACCTAGGACTAAATACATATTATCCTACTGTAGACCCCTTATTTTGGTAAAAAAAAACGTTGTCTAAACTAGCCGAGTCCAGTTAATGGAGTTTCATCAATATGATGCGAAGGCAGGGGAAAGAAGATTATTCTGTTAAATACTTTGCCAAATTTATGAGGGAAGAAGCTGAAGTAGCTCATGATAGCAAAATCCCAGTTTCTGAGAAACAGAAGGAAAAGAGATTGATAGGCTTATAATAAACACGGTTTAAGGCATGATTCAATAAATTTTGAGAAATAAGCCTGCAACATTTAAAGAATTTCTTAAAATTTAAATAATGCATTGGTAAGTATACATATTTATTGTTGTTTTCTTGATAAATATTCACCAAGTTTTCATGAAATTTTAGAAATTTCAGAAATAAAGGTCTTGTAGAACATAATTTTAACACTTTTACGCTACATTTGTAACAGAAAAACTAAATTGGGGAATCAGTAAATGAGACATTGCAATTCCTGTAGAGAAAATATTCATATTTCTTCATTGTTTCTTTTTCTTTATAGGGTAAATTTAGTAAGACTGAGCTAAATGAAAAATCAACACTCAAAAATTAAGAAACACGAAGTGTACGTAATGTTGAATATCTAAATGACCAAAAAAGTCTTTAATATTCTCCAGAGCCATTACAACGCATTGAACATCTAAGCGGACGCATTTGTGATTGAGTAAGCCTCAATCCCTCACTGCAGATGCTTATTCCAAGAAACGACAAAGAGAAAGATGTCGTGCACACCTGATATTTGCCAAAACGTTTATATAGATTGTGACAAGCCTTCTGCTCTGTAGTGCGATGAAATTAGGCAAGTATGAAATTAAGGAATTTGGTCCTCAATTCATAACAGTTAGCAACGACCAAAACTCATTCCACATCTATATTCGACACGTGAAAAACGTCTGTTTTTCTTGTTCTGGTTTCAGATAGACGTGAGGGCATCTGAAAGAGTTTTAAAACAATCTAAGCATAGCATAGTAATACCGGTAATTAATTAGATAGTTTAAGGAAACTTTCACCTAGTCTTTAAGTAAAAGGAAACATAGACAACGATAGCATAAATAGTCAGTAAAACTTTAACCTTTGTTAGAATAGCGGATAAAACCCCAATAGATAGGAAAAACACCTCATAAACCAAAAATAAACCAAACAACTTATACACAGCACTTAAAATATGAATTTCTTATGCCCTGGCATTACCCTTACACTTTGTGATATCCCTCTTGCCGTTTACGTCCCAAAACAACAACATCGGAACTTGTAGACGTTAGAAAACCATCACAAAGCTCCAAATTGAACTATCTTTCACTTTGCATTTCACTTTGCGCGATCCCTTAACCTATCCCTGAATAGAAGTCCACCCAGAATTATTTCTTTCCACTACGGGTTTAAATCGAGAAGTATACGTTATCACCCAAATTGTCGGCCCGGTAATAACACTTCAAGCCCAAAACCAACAGCTCCACACCTTGTACGCTTTCCCAATTCCCGAAATGACAGTAGCAGAATACCTCCGATCAGCGGAAACCGATGAAGAAGATGAATGAAATCACTCGTCAAACTACTAATTCTCAGTCCCTACCTCCTCCACTGACATTAACTCAGTTAAACCAAAGCCGTCACTTCGGAACCATAAAAATACATATCGGCACGCTTATCGAGTTCCACCGTCCTCTGTTGCCCGGCTTTTTCAAATTCACGTGTAGGCAACGGCAGAAAATTCAAATACAAACAAGGAATCGATACAGCTTGTCCAATTTTTCCATCCACCCAACACCCAGTATATTACCTACCTCATTTACAATACTCGACTGTGAGCTCCAAGTCATTCTTAGCAGCGACCTTCCAGCCGGTCGATACACATTCATAACCAATTCTGACATATTCATTGAAATGCAAAAAGAAGACGTTACCTATGATCTATTTTTCTGACCCTTTTCCTAAATGCCGGTCAATAGACATCTATTACTTCCTCCATCTCCCCGCGAGGAATAACTAGGACACCCCAATAGCCACCATGGCTCACCCATATACCCAATTCGAACGTGCAACAACCCTCGTTCCAGATCGGCCTGTCTATGCAACATGGCACCCAAATCGTTCGACATTCATACCCCAAAAATCGGTCTCACCACCAAATTTGCTGAAGTTTTTAAAGTCTTTGGATGCACTTCCCCATACAACGCTGAGTTCATCGCAGCCACCCTACGACAATCGCCAGCAGAAAACGGGCTATCCTATTATTTCCGATTTCTCCGCTTTGAACCGCTGATATTTACGTCTTTCATCTATGATCATTCGAGAACTCTGTTATGGGCTCCCCACAACATACTTTATCCCAAGTATCCTCAATCAAACTACTCGTGAAAATTTCCGAGCCGCTATAGTAACAAGAGATTTAGAACTGACTCAAATCCGAACCACCCAATTTTCGTGGGCCCCCCAATATTAACCCCACAAATCCCAGTGACTAACAATGTCAAAAGATTTACATCATACCCAATTACTCAAATGGAAAATCCACAAGGATTTTATAACCCCAAACAAGGATCAAGCCAACTAAGTCCTCCTATCCGAGCAATGTCTCCTGTCCTATCAACATCAACAACTAATCCACGCCTCACGGCGATAATAAATGCAACCGGACCGCCAACACAGAACTCTTTCCCTACTCCAGACGAAGATGCTTCGATTATTTTTTCAGGTCAGGTCAACCGATAATCTGTGCTGCCGGAACAGCGAATTACCGGAGAAGAACGGATTTCGATGCATTTGGTATAGGAAAGTGCGCACGAAGAGGTGATATTCCGTGTTCCAATTCTAGACATAGTCCCTTCCGTCTTAAATTTAAACAATTAACTAACACCATTGCAGAATATATTCTGCAATTTTTTGTGAAAATGAGTGAAAAACTAGAAACAAGTTGTTTAAAAATTAATATCCTCCAAACCCTTACATCGACTTGGATTCCAAATTAAAAAAATACTTACATAGGTTTAAAACTCCCTAATCAGATAAAAACACACTTTTTCATTTAACAGAGCAGTTGCGAAGATATCCCCCTAAAGCAATGAATGACTCGTATTGACTATAACATAGTCACAATAACCTATTTTTAGAGCTAAAGTAGCTCTCAACCAAGACTCAAAGCATCAAGTTTTGAAAAAAATGTCATTCAAAGGGGCAAAATAGGACACAAACAAACTTGCAAAACTTCAAAAAACTTATTGAACGTTGTTAATTAAAGTAAAGTAAAAAGGTTCTGTAGTCCAAGTAGATAAATAAATCATCAAATTTAAAATGCCTCTAGGAACACAGACAAGCGGGGTTTCAAAAGACGAATGTGAAACGGTAAATCAAAACATCGTTACAATAAAAACAATCAAATCGTTAAAGTGTGAAATGTATTCAACATTGTTTCTTACATGCAACGCAACGCAACTTTCATTTTTTAATGCAACGGTAAAACAAGAGTTCCAACGTATAACCGTCCCGCAACAAATTATTTGAAAACCCGATGGTGAGGCATTTCATAAATAAAACATAAAACATTAAATATTCATTACATCTTGCATTAAAATTAAAATCTTAATCATCCATTAAAAATTGGATCATTAGTAATAATTAGCCTTTCAATAAATTGTATCAGCAATAGGATAACCACGAAAAATATGGAAGAGAATTGAGGCGAGTGAGGTTGCAGCCGCATCCGTTGGGAATGGATGCAGCGGTAATCTAATCGCTCGCTTCATGAGTCAAAGTTTTTGCAAGTGCAAAAATTATGCAAGTGACTATGTGCATTAGGCACAATGAAAAATTCCAAAAGGAAAATATTTTAAGGAGATAAGCGGTTTCCTCTTTTCTTCGTAAGAGGAAATAAGCCGGCCGCTGTTTCTCCGGTCAACGAACATGCCGGAAAGCCTAAGATATTCCAGTGTGATCCAGAAAATGGGAATGGGCCTGCTAAATATCAGCAAACGCATCCACCGAAACAATCATTCAAAATTCTGACTTCATGCGATGAACAGATAGCAGATGCAACTCCAATAGGGAGTCTTCAGATAACCAAAAAAAATTATAAAAGTTAGTGGCAAAAAATTATAGACGCGCTGCGTCGTGAAAACAAAACCCGTTGGGGTTAATGAAAAGGCCCATCCGGGCATTAAACCAAAAATCTTACACTTGCGATTACTTAAAATCAGTTATTGTAATAATAAATTAGTGCAAATTGGCAATTGAAATTCTGTATTAATAACCCGGCAATTGGCAAAAGCAGGATCATTCACTATTTATATTGGAATCATTCACGATTCGGACTTCCATATTAAAAGATTCAGTATTTGAGTTTAATTAAGTAACAGCTTCTAGTTTTTAAAGAAATAAAAGTTAATTGGTAATGTGTTACACTTATGAAGTTGTCAGGAAATTTGTTGGTTTCTAAATTAGATGGCTAAGTGTAAATTGACAGAAAAATGTAAAAGTTTTAAATAAATAAACAAATAAAATTCGGCTTCACTTACCCACATGAAAGAAATAAACAAATCGTTATTCATTTAGTGCACCGAAAGAAAGGCGGATACATCGAGATGAGTTAAATGCATAATGATACATTTAAATGACGCTTAAGTCTTATTTGACACCATGACAATGTTGTAAAGTTTTATTCAAAGGCCATGTTAAATCATAGCCAATGTAAAGTAAATGGCCCATAAAAGTCATAATTATTGGCAAGGTGCATTTCGATAATGCGGGCGGATGTGGAAAGAAGATAATCCCTCCTTTGCAGCTGCTCTCTTAATACAGAAATCGCAATGACTTAAGGTGACGTTTTGTGGCATTTTGTGGTCGGGTCAGTAATATTGTGACATATATAGCTAGTTTTGATCTCTCCTCGACCTTTCCTATTTTCTAATCACAAAAATGCGCGCACGAAAGTGCGAAAGAAAACAGATTTCATTTTCAATAACTGGGTCATCATTCATAATGGTCAAAAATAAAAACCTTTCCCGTTTGTTAAGAAAGGATAGCCCATTTGTTGTAAATGGCAAAAAGGGCTCTTTCATAAACATTATTGCATAGCTGGTATAGGCTAAAAACAACGGAAACAAGTGTGGCCACAATCTGATAAAGATTGTGACTGCTGCAGTTGTTCCAGGAATGGAAAAATGAAATCTGGTTTCTCCATGAAAAATAACCATAATTATCAATAAGTTTTTCCTTAAAGAAAAAGATAAATGACAGATTGAATGTGAATGAATGGGATCAATTGGTTTTTAGCGATTATTGTGTAAAGTTGCTTTTCAACAATAAGTTCCGTTTTTAGCAAATTGTTAAGACACTTTTAAAATGTTCAATTTAAAAAAAAAAACAGCTTTCGTTTTAATAGAAACTATGTAGTTGGCAAATAAATCAGGAACCTGAAATGCTGTAAACGAAAATTATCATTGTTTTTGAAACCTATCCTGCAATTAATTGTTGTTTTGCTGATAAATTTTCACCAAGTAGTCATGCAATTTTTGAAAATTTCAATATAATAAGAAAAAGTCTAACAAAACACATTATTTGTTTCACTATTACACTACATCTGTAACCGTGAAAATAACAGACTTCATTATAAAGCCTAAATATAAGATAAATCTATATATATTTCGCTCATTGAGAAGTTGAATGAAAAAGCAGTTTTTGTAAACTGTTAATTAATTAATCCCTAAAATTGTTGTATATTTCCCCTGCTCTTCTGTCTGATGGAAGGATTTTCACACTAAAAAGGTTTGAATAATCCAAAATGTTTTGTCCACAGGTGAAATTATTAATAAATAAACATTTGATGTGTTTTTCGGAGAAAATTAATTAAAGCGCTGTTAGTTTTCTCATTTAATCTTCCATCAAAGACAATATACGACGTCGATCCTATTTTATACAATCAATGGCAATATGTAAGGTGCCTTAGAAAGGCCTTATATACTGCAAAAAAAACTTTAACGCTTTAAAAAATGAAAGAAATGCATGTAGATTTCCAAATAGACAACAAAATTAGTTAATAGAGTCAAAGTAGTTCTCAAAACTTATGAGCGGTATGTCGGTAAGCAAACCCTATAAAATGTCATAAACAATGTTGGCAAAAAAATAATCATACAAAATTTACTCATTAAAAATTGTATAAGGAATAGAAAACCATAATTATATAGGAATAATGAGTCTGCGATTGCAGATTCGTTCTTTTACATAGGAAGTAGCGTTAATCTTATCGCGCTTTTGAATCCTCAGAGTTATTGCAAATTAAAGAGCGCAAAGAATATTCATTTCAATTAATGCATAGTATTACTATCGGAACATATCATAAATTATCATTCACTTTGTTTTAAAAAGTTAAATATTTAAATTTGATTATTGTGAAAAATAGAAGCGGTTTTGCTATTGTGATTTATTTTGCTTCATAATTTATTATAAGAAAACTTCTTCCTTGCATTGTTAAATTGACAGATCTCATCCGCCGTCTTTCTAGGTCAGGGATTATTTATCAGAAAGGAAATGAAATTAAGGAATGGATTTATTCTTTGCTTTAAACAATAAAGGGATAGCCAATGTAAAGTAAATTTTCTCTACCAACCGAAGGGGATCCTTGTCGAAAAGTATACAAATTAGCATGAATTCTTTCACATTATCACTTAAATAAGTAGACATTGAAAATTTAAATATACTGCTTTCATAATGCAGGATAACTACAAAAATGCCCTTGCTGTGCTTTTGCACCTGGGATGTTCATTTTTTCCTAACAAAAAAGTGCAAAAAATAAGTTAAGATGCTTTAATCCTATCAACTCATTGCTAATTATCAAATTGGCAGAATACTTTCTAACATTCCAATATTTCTAGTTTAAATAAAATCTAAAAGGTTTCTAAATCCTTACACCTATTTAGATTCCAAATTTTAAAGGGATATTTACATTGATATTGTAATGGTTTGGTACCTTTTTAGCTGTATTTGATAAAAGGCCAATTTTAAAAATTCCGGCAAATTGCTGTATTTGAAAGCTTGATTGTTTTTCTTACTTTCTTTAAACATACTAATCACGGAAATATTCATAATAGCTCGTGTATTCTCCTATTTGTGCGCTCTGCACCTTGAGACTACATTATAGTTATATATTGCAAACGGGTAACGAGCACAAATCGTAATGTTGAGAAACAAAAGATAGATAGAAGAAACAGAAGGCAATGTAATGTAAATTAGAGTAAAACTCGTTGAATTATTCCAACAGAGCATTTATTTCTTCATTCATTAAAAGTTAAGCGCTCATTGAAATAGTTACTAATTAAAAAGTTTTAAAAATGAGAAAACTTTTATAAATTAAAGAGGAGAGTTGAGAGTGGTTGCAGCTGCATTGTTACACTGAAAGCAGGGGTAAGTTTGTCACTCGCTTCACTCCTCGGGTCAAAGTGAAAAACAAGTACAAAATAATAATGCGCGATTATACACTTGTTCCAAAAATACTTTTGCGGGTGTCAGAGAACTGCACACTTTTAATGGAATGAGTAAAATGATGGTTTAACTGAACTTTCTGCAAAATTGAGAAAAGCCAGGCTTTTCGTTTCCAAAGATAGGAAATGGATTAGAGCGGGGTGGCAGACTATTCCGACGCATTTTACGAAAAGAGAGATAGGTTTGCTGTCTATATTCGAAATTATCCCTCAATTTCATCATTATTCAGATTTGATATCTGTAATTGCAAGATAGAGGCAAAGTAACTCATCGTTAAGACGCACTGAGTCTTTTTTAAATAAAGAAAATCCGTATTACCGATGTGAAAGCCCACCAGGACCCAGACTTACAGTTCCGTATAAAAAGCTGCAAAGCTAAAATAATTTTTAAGATTTGATTTGTCATTGAAATTATTTTAACATTTGGAATATAAAGTTTCCCGTAATAAAGACGCAAAGAAAAATAAGAATCAAAACCGGTACTACTTTGAACACGGCAATCTCACATCTGGCTCCCCGGAGGAATAATTTCTCTTTCTCCCGCTTGCCCCTTCAAACTACTGATACACCGTGCTAATTAAGTGACAATAAAATATTCTTAGAGACAATGTCGGAGACCATTAATGTATGGAATTAATGTAATTAGTAAGTAGAGAAAATACATACGATAGGCATTTCTCTACAGTGTCACTATTACGCTACATTCGTAACAGTGAAAATAATCTAATTTTGATAATAAATAAGATAAATTAGACATGTATCCTTAAATGTCCTTTTATGAGCAATTGCAAACGGGTGGCGAGCACAAATTGTCGAGAAAAGCTCTCAAGGGTCTTGACAAGAATTTCGGTAAAGCCTAAGTTCATTTTTTAACCTCCCTACTTTTATAGGAATTGCTGTGTATAAAAAATAGCTAAAATCAGAGACAATTTGTAGACAAGTGGCATAAAGAAATTGATTTGTCCATTTTTTGATTGAACAAATTTTACAATACCTCCAATTAATTGTTGTTTTGCTGATAAATTTTCACCATGTTGTCATGTAATTTTTGAAATTTCAAAATATAAGAAAAAGTCCATCAGAACATGTTAATTGCGTCACTGTTACATTACATCTGTAACCGTGAAAATAAAAGACTATAATAAATCTTAAAAATAAGATAAATCTCAAAATAGTCGCTTATTTAACAGTATCACACTACTCAACTCCCGACTACAATGTAAAAAATTACTGCTATCAAAACACAACAATGAAAAGTACACCTGTGTAATATGAGACCCCGTAAATAATTTTAATTTAAGTTTATGTGATTGTCGGCTCTTCAAGCCAAAGGTAAATTAAAACCAGTAAATGTAAATTTACTGTAAAAAATCGTGCATAAAAATCACAATTGTAAAAATAAAACAGACTAAACAGTTTACTGGGAAGTTTATAATGTGTCGAGACAAATTTGATTTGGCTAAACAATTTGCTTTCCACTTTAAATGCACAATCACCTTGTTGGCTATTCACTCAGACAATGTAATCATTAAGAACAAAAAGGAATTCGGTGTTTTTCTTGGTCGTAAATATTCAACAAGTTGAGTTGTGTTAGGTTAGTTAACGATTAAATTACATGAAAAGGGAAACGGGGATACTTAAGTTAATATTGGCTCCCGGATACTCAATTTTTACCTAACAAAATGTTTTACCGAGTTTGAATAGTTAACTTGCTCAAATCATTATTCAGAAAATCGGCAGAATATTTTGAGCAAGTTTTTACAAGAAAAATTTTATTTAAACGGTTCCAAATCCTTACATCGATTTGGATTCCGTTTTCAAAGGGATGCTTACAATGATAATGCACCGAATTTTCATTTGAACATTTTAGCATTCTTTTGTAAATGTGTACTAGAAATTATCATCATGCTGTTAAACTGTCCATGATATAATGTTATTTGGTCCCTATGGTGGTAACGAAATCGAAACGATCATGTCATTTAATTAACATTTGATTTGTATGAAAACAAACTGTTTGCAAAAACTATTATTGATTAAAGAAAGAGAAAGTTCTTTCTGCATTTTACCAAATCCTGAATTTTTCTTATATAATAATCCCTCTTAAAGATTAAGTACATTCTAATTTTTATAGAAGTGATGAGGATGAAATAAGCATAAAATATCCAGAATTAAAAAATTACATTCTGACCTTCACAAATTAAATTATTGGTCTGATTTTAAATACATTGAAAACCGGACGATAAGACAGAACTGCAGAGTCATTCCAATGGCAGCTTTATACACGAAGAACTTCCGTATTTTCTTAGCGGCGGATGAGTTGCTTCGTCAATTTCAATGGAAGCGTTGAGCTCCTAGTTTTCAATTTACTAATCACTACAACAAAATTAAAGGCTTAATTAGGAAAATTTTGAGAAAACTTAAACTAATTGGTAAGAAAATGATGAATCAGTTTCTACCTTTAAAAGATGAAGACGAAAAGCTCAGCCACCGCATGAGTTCCTCCATTCCATAGTGAAAGGGTTGAAATTCTGCAAAATAGATTTCATTCTAGTAAGTTGCTCATAATTTATTTAATTTCCTTTATAATTTTTTTAAATTCTAACGCAGATTCAAGTTCACAGACGGAAAGTAGAAATAAAGGAAAAATTGAGTTACTTTGGAATTTAATATTGCAAAATTATAACTGTAGGGGCAAAGTGAGAATAAAATTATTATATTTAACGCTTGTATTTAATTTGTTAAGCTTTAAATTTAATCCTCAAAAGCATTGCATTGAATTTTTTGTTTTATAGGAGCTATAGAATCAAGTTTTTGTATAGAAATGAGTACCTACCTTTACGAATTCCATTTCCAGCACGCCAACACATACAAGTAAACAGGTTTACTTCCCTCAGCCAAACCTGGAAAAGCAAACAAATAATAGAAACACTTTTAACGACATTTTCTAGTGGGAGAGTTTTCATATTCTTCTTGAAATGTTCAAAATATCAACGCCGATGTTGAATTATTGCTACTTTTATAATTAAACACGAAGAGAATTGATTGAACTTGCTAATTTTTACTATTTTTATGCACTACTTACGTGAAAAACTCCTCACGAAGTAATTACTGTGATAAACTTTTATCCAAATTATGCCACAAAAATTTCTTTAAAGAAAGTAATTACTTCACAAATTGTCACAAAACTTTTATCACAAGCCAATGATCCAAATTAAATCCAGAGTTGAAAATTTTAAATGACTTAATTTTAAGCATTCTGAGATGCAAACACTGACAAACCCATTTTCCAACTGTCAACTCATTTCACTCCTCAGTTTTCTCGAGTATTCAACTCTGCCTAATCTGTGGTCAAGATTAACTCAACCACATTATTATGAGTCTTTTCTCAGAGCAAACTCCCTTTCTGATATGCCACACAGGATGACAACATCCTGAAAGATTTCTCAACAACAACTCATTCTTTACATAAAACAATAAATCCATTTTAAATTGATTGATGAATTTCCTGTTGAAAAGATTTCAAAATAATCTTATAACAACGAGCAGCAGCTTCACTGGTTTATTTATGAAAAAACCTTCTTCATGTTTAAAATATCTTTTAGAAAGAAAATCCAGCATCCTCCAAAACTTTTAAGTATGTATCTCTTTTTCTCTTCAAAATCCATGTTCATAAAAGACTCCATTGTGTGAGTTTGCAAAAGAAATAAGAAACAATGCTTTCTAATATAAGCGAGGTCATAACTTATTTTTGTGGATGGCCTGGACTGAACTGATAAAAATGAGAAGAGGAAAGTGTCATTCTTTTTTCATTACCCTGCCCTCTTTTCCCTTTAAGCAATAACCTTTCTATCCAATGATTCAGAATGCTTTTTTGAAATAATATATTTTGCATATCATATTTGCCCGAGGTGGTTTATTTGTTTACAATTTTCTCAAGACTGCATTGCTGACATGACATAACAAATTGAAACATGCATCTATTTCCATCTACGAGAAAGAGTGGATTTACATTAAAAAGCAATGCGTGTCGTTGACAGCATGAAACCGCAACCTCGTGAAAATTAACAAATTAAATTGAAATTTAATGATAACTTTGTTAGGAAATTCAAGAAAAGGAACAAATGCCCTTTCACCTAATATGATGAACAAAGTTAAATATTTAAGACTGTTCCTCGTTTATGACAGAAGACATGATTACCTAAGCGGTTTTATTGCAATGATAATGCAAAAGCAGAGAACCAGTTCATTTTATGTTTATCCTTTCTGTTCAATAGACGCACAGAATTACATTTTTCTTGTTTGTTTTAAATGTCATGTAAAAATAGTCGTATTAGATAACTTTTTAAATATCCTTGTTACTAGATTGAAAATCTAGTTATGAAAAGGGTTTGATTGTCTGTCTGTCTGTCTGTCTCCGCGATA
>JAANSO010002370.1:0-13677 GCA_036507315.1 Lepidocyrtus fimetarius
AAATTGGACATGCATGTGTGCTCTTGCAACTCCTGCTAATCCAACAAATAACGACTATATGAGCTGATTGGTTACCAGTTCCAAAAAGCCATACGTTATCCGAGCCATAAAAAGTATGAATGAACTGTGAAATGAATATGTATTTGTCCCAAAAGAATAACTTGAAATGACCACGAGCGTCGAGAGAGAGTCAGTTTAGGGAGTATGCTTTATCAGTCAATGACATTAAAAAGGGGGAAAGCGTAAAAAATTCAGATTGCATTTCATCCATACATTTTTATTCATTCTAACAAACAAAAAATTTGCTTTTTTCATTACGCAATAATGATAAAACATAAAAATGAGTTTGTGTTGGTGTTACTCATGTTTAGAAAGAAGGGAGAAAAAAGAAAAATGGGAAAAAATATTTGGAAATAATGAGCAATGTAGAAAAAATGGAGTGAGGGAGAGCAAGGAGGGAGCTTGAGATGTATGCATGAAGAGGCATGGAAGGGAACTAAAAAGCTACAAGTCAGATGTGTATGGTGATGGTGGCGTTTTGGTGGAAATAGAGATCCCGGGTCTTTTTGTTTCTCTCTTATTTTAGAAATGGTAAACCGGGGTGGCTAAAAGAAAACTAGGGAGGAGGGATTCTACTCCATGACTATATAGCGTTGGAGAGTGCAGGGAAACGCCGGCGCTATTCCAACTCATTCTTTTCAACATCGTAACATTATACACAAAAATATATAAGAGACTGCAGAAACTTTCACTTGCCTTCTCCCCTTTCTTATTATTGCTATAGTGCATCAAAAAGAGGGTATGTCGTCCTCTCTCAAGTAAATGTCTACTTTGGTTCCTTTTTTTGAAAATAAAGTTTAAATACATTATAGGAAGCTATCAGGATAAATAAGATATGTAGCGGAGGGATAAAAACCGTTCCTTTTGTAAAATACGGGGAAGGAGTGAGCTTCTCCTCCACGTTTAAGATTGAAACGCTCACTGGAAAATACTTGACAAGGAATATAGAGAAAAAGCCCGAAAAAGCTACCGCTTTTTAGGGAAAATTTTTCTTCCTTTAAGTATATATGGAAGAGAGTGAAGTTCAGAGAAAGCGTTAAGAGGGCATAATGTTGCTTTTGCTGTTGTATTATTAGTGTGTATACGTGAAGAGAGTGAAGGAGACTTATTCTTTCTTTCCTTTTTTCTCCTCGCACCACCTCCACAACGAAGACCAACCACACTCAATCTCTCCAATATACACATCATTATTTCCTATAAGTGCCTTTTCCTTAGTATGAGAGAGAGTGTGTATCTACTTTCCTTATTTCAGAAGCGGGTTTAGGAAATTCTTTCTCGGACAGCTTTCACATAATATTACAGGAATAGAGATTTTATGTATACTTTTGGGTAGAAAAACGAAAGCCCTTTCTTCTCCACAAAATTTCTTGTCGCTCTCTTTCTACGTTTTTATATATAAGAAGAAGGAAGAATGGAATACTTTCCTCGTCTTTTCTCCAGTATTCTTTTCATACACCATAAGGGCCAATATAAGATTCTTTGAGAAGGGAAGTCGAGAGAAAAGTAAAGACAAGCATCGTCTCTGACTTCTTCGAGTTCACTACGGTATGTCTTTTCAGTCATCCCAGATCTACGCTGAATTTTCTCTTGAAAAATATTAGAAAAAGAAGTATCTTTTCCTATGGAATTTTTCTCTTGGGTGAGCTAGCCAAAGAAAAGAAAGTTGGTCTCAGATCTCCCCATACATAAGAAAGACTTTGTGAGTTTTTACTATATTTTCCACGTGTTTTCTTGACGTGTTGGTTTTGTGAATGGAAACTATTTTGTGAAAAAGAAAGTTGGACAGTTTGAACCTGTGTGTTATTGGAACATTTTAAAAACTCACGTGTTTGAATCTAACAAAAATAACATTTCTGTGCACTTACAAAAAGTGAATTTTTAAAAAATCCAATTTTACCCTTTTTTCGTGAACTTGTTGGACTCCGTTTGTGAGTCCACTTTAATCTTTCAAACTGCGTCAAAAAATTTCCGCGAGGTCAATTCTGACCTCTTCATCAGCCACAAATGCATCCACTTTTTGCAGCATTTGCTGCCGCCACTACGGCGAGTACTAGTGGAGGTATTGGAGGAACTGTCAATAGCAGTTCGAGCAGTTCTTCCACATCTGTTACAACATCAAGTTCATTTCCATCCTCATCTGGATTTAGTATAAGTCCGTCTGGAGGAAGTAGTAACAGTAATCATAATAGCGGCACTTCAAACAACAACAGTCCGTCTGCCTCTCCAAATAGTCTTGGATTCGGGCTTGGACTGGGCAATGTGACAATCACACCTGTGGTCACGAGTTCTGCTGCTGTTTCATCAGCTTCACAGTCAATGGTGCCAAGTAGTTCATCATTATCATCCAATGCAGTCAATAATTGTTCAAGTTCATCATCTTCACAATCTTCTTCAGTTTCTGCACAAGCCGCTGCTGCAGCTGCACTCGCATTGGCTTTGTCAAATAGTGTGAAAGATTCCGTTATGGAGGAGGATGATGGAGATGTTGGCTCACCGGAGCCAGAGTCCCGTCCACAATCCCCAGGTTGCTCTCCTCCGGGCAGTCCAATGTCTTCTTCGAACAACCTTCCAATGTCTTTGCCAATGGCAGTCTCTCTTGCAAATAGTATTGTGAATGGGAACGGAAGTAATATTAATGGAGGAATACTTTCCAATAATAACAACAATTCTTCATCGTCAAATTCTATGCAGCAGCAACAACTTCGCGCACTAGCCACTGGTTTAACATCAGCTATGGCTGCTGCAGCTTCACAAAATAACAATCCAGGAATGGTTGCTGCAGCCGCTGCAGCTTCGAAATTAATGGAAATGTCTCCAATTGATGATTTAGTAATGACGGAAGTTACGCAACGACTTTTGAAAATGAACCAAGAGTTGTGGCAACAAGGCGTTGCAGCAGCGGCTGCTGCCTCATCAGCTTCTTCAGGGAGTTCAACAACGAATACTACCACAGTAGCTTCTTCATCCGCTTCTTCAGCTGGAGCCGGAGTGCCAAATAATTCCTGTTCTTCCAATAATAGCTCCCTCATTAACAACAATAATAGCTTGTCTGGTCATGGTCACTCCGCGTCTGGTTCTAATTCCACTCCTATAACTACATCAAATAGTAACGGTGGAGGACTTAGCGTAGCTAATCCTGCATCATCTCCTGGAGGAGGAATTTCTTCTGCGGCTGTGGCTGCAGCGGCAGCTCTCAATGCGTTGAATGCTGGTCAGCAGCAGGTCAATGAGATCAAACTTGCTGAGAAATTAGTCAACGAACTGGCATTACAGGTTAAGATCAAATTACTAGTTACATTTCTATTGTCAGTGTTTGCTAGTTTTTTGTTGCTGATGTTTACGTATAATTTTGAATATGAAATGTGGAGGTGGAAAAACACTTTTTCGTTGTTTCCTTTTAATATTTTTTGTTGTTTATTTTACCATTATATTTAACGCTTCTTTAACAATGTGTTGTGTGTGTATTTGTATAGTTTGTACAAATAAAAAGGAAGTTTTTGTTGGGTTATTAAATAGCCCTTTCTGTTATAATTTTCATTTTTTTGCCTTGTTGCATTGTATTTTATCTTATAAACTTATATCGTATGTAATAATAACTGAAGCATCTCATATCAATATCATCCAGTGGACTAGACGTCCTTGGTTCCGTTCTAAACTCAAAGTTTTATCTCGGTCACGTCCACGTCACGGTATTTTCTTTGAAAAGTTTAATCATATTAATAAGAAAGGTCAACCCAACATGAATTGGACAAGTCAGGATATTTTAAAGCGTAAAAATTAAAACTTTTACTGGATCGAAAGGATTATGAGTTTTCTTTTGTAATAGTTAACAATATTTTATCAAGATAGATAAAGACGACGACAAATATGAAGAGAATGATATTTTCTTTTTTAATTGTAAACTCATGTAAAAGGTATGAAAATCGTTAAAGGATTATTTTATACCTGCCGACTCACTTTAAAGTGGTTAAAATGAAAAGCCTTTCCAGTTTTGATATTTCTCTGACTTTATACGCTGCTGAAAGTGAGCTCTTGATCCCTAACATTGATTACAGGGTTCAATTATATTACGACAGGAAAAGTCAACTCTTCTTTCGTATCAATCAACACGTTGTTGGTGGGCTTCCAGTTCAATTTTATTTTCGTCTCCAACAACAAATTTCTTTTGCCCTTTCAAGAATTTCTTAATTAAGCATCAAATAAAGACTTTTAGAAAATAATGTAGATGAGATGATGTTGATTATTAGAATCGTCTCATCTATGCTTTTGCATAATTAGAAGATAAAAAGGTTTTAATTTTGGTAAGTGAAAATGATAGTTTCTTCAGAGGCATTTTGTTTTGAACAAAAAATCTTTTAAAAAGAGGAATGACAATATTTACAGCCAGAGAAACGGGTTGCTTCATCTCTCCGACTGCGTCTCATCTTGAAAAAGTAGTTTTTTTTTGCTAAACCACGTATTATATTTGACAGGGAGCGATATTTTTGCCAAGATAGGGAGAGATTGATGTAAGATAGCAAAATAGCTTTTTTGTCCTGTGGGAATCTCTATTAGAAATCGATTGGGTTGTGAAATGTGAGTAGAATTGATCGGAACTGATGATGATTACGCTGGTGATGAGAAGGTTTCAGGGAAGATAATGGTAATATGACTGCTTTATGGCTGTATCGCTGCAATAACTGCAGCAGCACTTGAAAAAGATGACCACATCATCAATGGCATTAGCAGAGGTAGCAAAATTTTGCATACAAGAGGAAAAAACGTGTAACATCTGGTTAATGCAGCTTGGCAAGTTTCCTTTGAGTTTTAGAATGGAAAAAGTAATAAAGCAAAGTTTTTTCTGATGTTTGTGGAAAAGCATTATCAAAATAGGAAGAGATTATGGAAGGAGGTTATATTTAAGTAGGTAGCACTGTAGTAGAAAAGGTAACAACGAAGAAAATTTTTGTTCATCTTTTGTCTTTTTGGATTCTTCTCACAGTCATTTTTGGTAGTTGAAAGAGAGAATCATTTTTCAGTGAGTGACACGTATTATGAATATCTTTGGCAGTATTTTTGACATGGACAGCAGCAAAAAGTAGGAACAACAATCCCAACACAACCAGTTCGGTTATTATTAATCATCACGCTCAATTTTGTACAACGATGTACAAAAAGGAAAGAGAATCTCTTTTTCCCTCTAAAAAGATGCAGTAATGGTTGTATAGTATAATGATGTTGCACGTTGCAAACATGCAAAAGGTACAAATTTTTGTGTAAAATAGTAGTAATAATAATGCAGGTAGACACGCCATTGTTGAAGATGATCATCATTTCATTTCACCTTGTCGAAACTGATTTACTAGTAAATTTATTTATTTCCATTGCTTCTTCTTCTAACTACTGACCATGTCTCAAGGGACATAATTGCAATAAACAGAGAAAAATATGCCTATTATTCATATTAGGTTATGTGATTTGAATGATAAAGAGAGGAATATGATTTGAGTATTGAATTGCAAAAAATATTATGTTCTTTATGGAAATTTGTACAATATTTCGTGTTTTAAATGTCACGAAGGATGGCTCAAGTTCCATAACAAGTACTAATCAAGGTTTAATACGATGAAGATTGAATGAATGCATAAATTGACCAGTTCTGTGGCAGTAGTAGTTTGTCTTCTTTTCATAAATTGCAACCATGCAATAAAATAATATTTAAGAAAGTTTTTGCGTTGAATACCAAGAGCTTCTCTCCTTGCAGGCATTTTCTTTCTTGATCATAAAAGTTTGTGAAAATAATGAGCAATTGCATGGACAAGAAGTTATCCCATTATTTTAGTTTTATTACGTTTGCCACGTTTTATTAGGTTTTGTCTATATCTTGTTACTTCCTTTACGCTATTTACTAATAATTTACCCTACTTTTGAAGAAAAATACATTTATTCAAACGTTTGACATATTTGGAAAGCATGGCTGTGTATTTTACACTGTATTATCATTGTAGCCTACTGATTAGCACATAAAACGGCTTTGTACTTCATCACTTTATGCTTAAAACTTGAATTGAAGGAAAACTACCTAGTTTAAAAATTTTAGGGAGTAAAAGTGTATGTTCCGGTGATGGCACATTTTACAAAATATATCCTAGAGGGACAAGGATATAGACGCAGACTGTGGATATCCGCATGTTGCTTTCCATCTCATCATAATATTAAAATTTAAGTTTGCTAAAGCGTTCATTTTATAGCCAAGGTGTAGTATTATATGCTTCTCATCGGTGTTATCTCTGGACTTATCATTTTGCTTTTTTATTAGATTTCTGTGTTTCTATTTCAAGCCATCCGGCTACTTTGTTGCTTCAAGTTGGCAAATTTTAATTTAAGAAATGAATGAGAAAATGCTAAACTAGAAAAGAAGTCAAGCATATGCTAATCGACTGCATTTCACGTTTTTTATTATGCGATTAAAATTACATACGGAAAATGAGCTCAAATTCTAATACAACTGAAATTCAATAATGTCCACTGTTTCGTATTAGATTCAAATATAACTCTTGCACAAATAGAAAAGAATTATTATTGGCATTATTAGCAAAGAGACAGCCGGGCAGCATTAAAGCGGAATGAAGCGCCAAAACGTAAAAATTTTGACAAGTTGTTTCCCAGCTTAACTGCTGCTGCTGCACCTATTTACTCATTTGAATGACTAATTCGGCAAACGAGTCATGGTCAAAAGATTGTTTGTAATGTTTGTTTGTACCTAACTGCCAAAAAGTTATTATTACATATTCCTACATACACACATGTATTTAGCATTAATTTTTAGTGTTGGCAAAAGTAAGCCACAAAAGGTGAAAAAGAAAACAGTAATGCTTACCCCAACAATATTATATTCCATGTCCACTATTGACTTGAACCGGCGAAATGATGATAGCATTTCCACTCCTCTTTTCTTTTGATCTATAAAGGGATGAAGAGGAGGTTGGCGTGCATATGTACCTAGACCATATTATTTCTAAAGAGAGAAAAGGTGGTACATTCCTGTGGACATGAGATGAATTATGCATACGTAATGAATGGAAAAGGCTTGAACTCTTTACTGGACTCTCTCTTTCTCTAATACAAATCAACTCTAGCTAAAACAGGGGTTTCCAAACTTCCTAAAATAAGAGCAGAGTTGTTAGGTAGACACATATGCATATCTTCTGAAAAGCTGCATTATTCTTCTAATCATCATCACCATCGTCATCTAAAAATATATGCATGCATAATAATAAGAGCTGGTCAGGGAAAATGACTAGGAAAGGAGTGTGGTAAGGAAGGAGATGCCGTGGCTACTTGATTGTTATTGAGTGAGAGACTTAAGGTATCATCTTTCCAAAACAACATTAATGAGTATAGTGGGGCACATAGCGACACACATACAGGAAAATGCATCTCCGGACATTCTGTTACATAAGAATAGGAAGACGATTAGCATGTTACGCTCTTATTTGTTGAGAGTAGAAAAGTAGTGTTTACTGACAAAACATTTATTTCCCTCTTCATGCAAAGTTGTTAATTTTAGCTTTGCCTTTTGGTCATTGAGACTTTCGGACTTGCAGTTACTAATTTTTCCACAATTAGTTCGAACTTCAAGTTTAAGTCTAATGTTTGTACACAAATAGATTACATAATATTCCAGTTTTGAACTAAATTTGAATAAACCCATGTGTTTTTCTTTTGTATGTGGATTATTTTGTGTTTTGTTTTGTGAAATCATGGAAAGTGTCCCTGAGGGCTCGTCCATTCCATGCAGACGTTGTACTGTTACAATACAGGGTTTTAATCCATTGTGTTCCAGTTTCCGATTGGAAAAGTTGTGCTGTTTTGATGTACAAAATGCAAATCCTTGGGTCAATGAAACGATTAGGATTAGTTTGTTTAACTTTTGGACACGGATATTCCAAGTTCAAGTGCATTGAAACACCGGAAAGTTTGTTTCATTCATTGTTTTGGCAGATATGGAAGTTTGATTAGTGATCACTGAAGGGCTCTCAGAGTGCCCCGTGAATCTAGGTCCTTTAAACGAAATACGTTTTGGAAAGAAAAAATAAAAGAGTAGCAGAGAAAATGATGTAATGATAAATAGAGTGGAACATTGTTCATATTTTTTGTTCAAAGCTCGTTACACACGTAAAAACGATTTTTGTTGTCGTTTTATAATAATAGTCAGCCCGGTAAAGTAAGGAACCCTGTGGTGACAATGGCCCAAGGTAAGTCAAGTGGTGAGAGCTAAAATGTTTTAAAACTGCTGTTGACCACTACATTTTTTCTATCAAAAATTTTTCAAATTATTTTCGCTTTTACTAAAAAGTGTGGTAGGTACTCTAGTACATAAGATGGTTGTCGGTCAATTTTTACTTTACATGTGGACTCGATCATTAAGCCAGATAACAGATTGTTGTAATAAAATCCTGGGGAAATGGAATTTTTTAATTTTTTACTTCAAAATAATGACTTTTTTTTACTAAAAACTAAGAGCTTTTGTGTACATTTTACAGCGTGATTGAATACTGAACACACATGACATGAAACGTACATTTTTTATAAAGTTTATATGCAAACTTGCGTAATACACAAGTCTTGACAGCTAAAAAGATTGAATAGTTTGTGTGTGGAATAGCAGAAAGTTTGATAAAGGGACGGAACCAAGCCGTAAACAAAAAATCTCATGCAGCATTTTTACTATTCATGAATCTGATAGTATACTTTCACTAAAAGTTGTAAAATTTGATTTTAAACGCAGTTTTGCTATAAAATTGGAGAAACTTTGTAGTTTACATATCGATATATGCGTGTCCGGTTGGAAAATTGTATTATATCTGATTTTTGTTAAAAAACGGTAGTAAACTGGAGTGAAATGAAGGGAAGTTTTGCTATAAAATTGGAGAAACTTTGTAGTTTACATATCGATATATGCGTGTCCGGTTGGAAAATTGTATTATATCTGATTTTTGTTAAAAAACGGTAGTAAACTGGAGTAAAATGAAGGGGCAGTCCGATTTTCTATCGGATTTTGGTGTGTGAATTGAGCCTAAGCGTAACATTTACTACACAGGAAATATCATGTTCTCTAAGCCAAGCTACAGAAATAAAGTTTTGATACGCTATATTATACACATAAAAGTTTTATAACGCAACTAATTGAGGACAGTAGGAAAACCGCATGCACAGATTCATTCCCTCTAGTTCGAAGTTTACTTAAAAACGCAATAGCAAGATGATACGTTATATTATACACATAAAAGTTTTATAACGCAACTAATTGAGGACAGTAGGAAAACCGCATGCACAGATTCATTCCCTCTAGTTCGAAGTTTACTTAAAAACGCAATAGCAAGAATAAGAGAGTGACTCTAACTTGAATGAAGTATAAAATAATTCAGTGGACATTGGAAAGAGCGTAATAAAGATCATGATACATTATATAACATTTTTACTGCTTTTGACTGCTGACCAATTCAAAACAGACTGGAATTAAGCAATTTACCTTTTTACTCACGATCAGTTCACCTCTGTCGTTTTTATATTAGAGGGAAACAGGAGCACCACCACCGTTCATATATTTAAGAAGGAGTTGCCCCGCTTCAAATACAAACAAAACGCAATGGGAATGACTGACAACATGAAAAAATAGTTCTCACCAACATCCCCCTTCCTTTCTCTGATTATAGGTAATTCACAGCTTTTTGATAATGATGTTCACATACGAAAGGGGAAAATGGTACTTGCTGCGTAATACTCTGTACAAAGTATTACTTGCGTGGCTTGAGTAATTTTTGTTTAAAATCGTGTACGGCTATATCATGGAATCATACAAAGATAAATTACTAGTACAAAAGGACCTATAAAATATTTACGTTGGGCAAAATATAACTAAATAGGAATGTTAAATCGCATTAACCGCACTTTAAAAACAAGTAAAATGAGTATATGGAGTTGGAAATGCGGAGGAATATGTTTGCATAGAACTTGGAATAAGGAATGCAATAAATATGTTGTGGTTCCATGTTTCAGTAGCTGCATTGTAAAAACGCGTAGGAAGGAAAGCCTAAAGATTTGGTGTGTTTTCCATGGGGAAAGGTCTTCTTTCTCAAGAAAAATGGAAAGGGAAGAGAGCGAAGCTTAGCGGGAGTTTGTTGACTTTCTCGCATCTCTCCCACTCTCTTAGAATCTCCTTTCTCTTCTTTCAGTTGAAAAGGAAAGTGTTGGGTACGGAGGAGTGGAGGGAACGGTACATTAAGCCGTTTCCCGGTAAATCGTTTTGTAGACGTTAGAGGGTTTCTTGACTTCTTCCATAATAACTGCATGTAAAGGGGAACATGTGATATGCTTGGGAAAGAGAAAGGAGCTCCTTTCTTTTCATATATACATATTATTTTTATCCAGAAAAACGTGCGTATATATTTTTATACACATTGTTTTGTTATGAACTTGTGTTGCTTATGACATGCGTGAACTTGAACAGAAGGAAACGAAATTTGAATGGGATCTATCTGCTGAGAGATGAGAACCGACAGGATATAAAATATAAAAAGAATTTTTCAGTTTTTTACTTTTTTCTAACAATAAATAATAATGTTGTGGTGCTAATTAGCAGTTTAGATTTAGAAGTACGCTCATTGATAAGTTTTATTGATAAAAGTGGCATAGTTTGATAAGAGGAAGTACACATTTAACAATAATGTCACGGCTAGTGAGCACATTTAATTACAATGGTGATTATCAAACATCGAGCAGTCGTTTTGTCAGGAACTGGTCAAATCTTGGAACTTATCGTTCCATCAGGGCCAGAAGGGACGGCAATATTTAGCTGTAGCAATAAAAAGAAGTGTTCAGATAGGAAATCTAGTCGGTTAAAGAACTGTGTTCGAAATTAAACCAGTTTGAACTACTTATTTATGGTGCCACAAAAAGGTTCAAATTTAAAGTTGCCAAAAGAATGTATTTGATAAAAAACAGACTTGAAAGATAGTATTATGTAATAATTAATTTGTGATAGCAATATACAAAAAGTTCCTAAAGATATCGAAATGTTCAAAATAATTTATGGTCTGTTGTAGTAAAAACGCACTTTTTCTTCTATTCTGTTGATGTGATTGACTCAAGTTGCCAAAACCGTAACTGGCTTTTAGTACAAAAGGAAATAATATTCATCCTGGGGCTTCGACTTGGGTAAAAATAACACTTTTCTACTTTTACTAATTTCAATTTGCTTATTTTTTCTAATATAAACACGAAAGTTGTATAACTGCAATCAACCAAATTAAAATGATAATTAATCATTTTAAATTAATACGAATTACTTGCGAACACGCACCCATTTCAAATCTCTACGTAAAATGCATCTTTCCTGGTGGTATACGTTGATGATGAAGCACTCCCACTGTGCACAAGAATTAGTAAAGTGTTAAATAATTAAAGTCTTTCTCACTGAATATGCTTTTTATTTAAATAAAAAACTAATCATTATACCTCTACCGCTGTACATGAATTTGATCGGTGCAGTTTTGTAGATAAGTAAACTTTGCTGTAAAATCAGTGATGAGAAAAGAGCCGCTTCTGCTTGACTGAAGAAAAGCCGAAGAATCATCATTATTTTTTCAAGTCGTGCAATATTAATTGATTGCATCAAAAATTTTGAATTTTTTGCAAATACTATGCAACTTTTTGTGTGATTATTGTTGCATAATCCTTTTCTCATAGCAATAAACACGGAATGTATTTCAGTTTAATAACTCCAGGAATGTTCGCTCTGGAGTACCTTAGACAAACTTAATCATAATGTGCATATTTTAGTGCATAATGGTCTCCTCAACATACTAATGCAACCGTAATATAGTAAAACTGTTTAAAAAATAATATTTTTCTGCAAAGGAAATAAATAACATTTTAATTAATGTATCATTAACTAGCTTACTCAAGCTTGGCTATGTAGTTGCAATTTTTTCTCTGAGATAAGAAAAGAGATGGATATTATATTGAAAGGCACAAGCCAGGTTTTGAATTGCACCGGAAATTTTAAAAGTGCATTACACATTTTATATTTATGTCTAACATGATATATGCATTCGGGGCTATCATACAATAGCTGAGCAAAACAATATTAATATACGCGTATGTGGGAGCTACGTACCTTGCATAGTAATTATAATCTATCATTTTCTCTCTTTCTTGCATTACAAACTGGAAACATTAGTAACATTTCAAACATCATCATCAAAATGATATAATTATTTCAATTTTTTTCTTCAAAACTAATATTTTCCTTTGTTTCTTGTTAAATTACAACAATGGACTTGAAAGGAGAGTGTGAAAGGAAAGGTTCATTATTAGGCATTATTAGTGTACACTTTTTTGGTTAAGAAAAGCATATGAGAATGCTTATACGTGGAGATAGGATTAACGCGTTACTTATTACGTATTATTCAAAGTAGAGTTTTTAACATTCCACATCTCTCTATCGCCAGTCAATTACACTGGTATTCACTTCTACAATACCACCATCATCTTTCTTCATAATCTTCATTTCAACAATTGTCTGGAGTAATTAAGAATGTTGTCCAATTAAGATAATCCATTTGATTTTATCGGGTATTCAAGTGAATGTAATTTTAGCCAGGGAAGTGAAGAACACAGGCAAAGTATCATAGCACAATACACACTTGCAACGTTTAATCATAAGTTAGACTGGAAGTGTGCTTTATCAACAAACACGGAGAAGGAAATTGAAAGATGCATTTGTGTGTCTTTGTTTTATTGCTACAGAGCTACTGTTGTTGATGATAATAGCCAAGTTAGGAAAAAACTCCAATAAGTGTCCAAACGAACATTGTTTCCCATTACGATCTGATCCATTACCGGATGAATTATGTGTTTGCTAAAAGCATATCATTGTTTACTACAGAAGGCAAAGCGAGAANGATAATAGCCAAGTTAGGAAAAAACTCCAATAAGTGTCCAAACGAACATTGTTTCCCATTACGATCTGATCCATTACCGGATGAATTATGTGTTTGCTAAAAGCATATCATTGTTTACTAGTTGAAGCCAAGGCGAGAAAACTTTTACTAGAAGGAAGCAAATGAGAGGACCAAGAGCATTCATCCAGTTAAACTGCAATGGCTTCTTTAAAGTCATTCTTTAGATGATGTTCCTAAAGTCAATTTGATTTCCTCTCGTGATATCCACACAACCATTGTACATATTTACGTTCTTGTTTTGATCCTTTTTCTCGCGTAATAAAGTCACTTTTTTGCACTCCATCACCATTTTTTACAATTAATTGCCACTTTTAAAAACTTTGGCTACTGTACCTTTTAATGTTTTGTCACAGGTGAAAAAAATAATTACCTATTCAGATTTTGTAGCTTGTTAAGCTGATTTAATAGCGCATGCTTCGCTTAAATCATCGGACGTATGGTTGACTAAAGTTGAAAACGTCGGAACCCTTTTACTTCTTCTTAAAGACAAAGTATGGACAGGAGCAGCATTAGTTAAACAAACATGAATACAAGGGAATTTATACACAAGACATGACATGAAAAAAGGGAGCAGGACAATAAATTAAAAAAGAAAACGCATGTCCTATTT
>JAANSO010002371.1:0-13675 GCA_036507315.1 Lepidocyrtus fimetarius
GCTATTTCTGCGTTTTCGGGTGGGATAGCTGAGGAGTGTTCACCTGCCGCATCTGCTTCAGGGTTGTCACCAGAACCACTTAGGTCTTGAAGCTGTTATAAAATTTTATTAATTTTTTACTAATGTGAAGTTTTAAATAACTTAATGATTTCATTTTTGGCTTAAAATAAAAACTTAATTACCTCAACAACAGGTACGTTACTAGCCATAAATGCGGAATGTTCGCATTTAAAATCAATCCAGAATAAAATTTAAGTCAGAGAATAAAAATATGACAAACTCTCCTCAAAATATTTTATTTCACTCGTGTAAATGGCTCGGTTACAAATGAAATGAGAGAAAATATTTTCTTGCTTTTTTGCGTAAGCTAATGCAAACCAAGCGTACTCACTCGTGCTTGAAAAGCCGGTACTTTTGCTATTACATAGCTCGTTTCATTAAAAGCAGCTGCAATAAAAATCTACAAAATTGAACGAGACATGTTTTGAGTAAGTGAGCTCTGCTCTGCCACAGAGAACTTCAGTCCAAGCCATACTCTCATCGTCAAGGCCATCCACAACATTAAGAGAAACTGACAAATAAAATAAATAAAGCTGGTGATAAGCGACAAGAAAAAAGTTGTGTTCTTTTCATTGTCTTAAAATTTTCTGCTATTGCGCAATTTCACTCGAAAGGAAAAGCTTTTTTCCAGAGTTTAACTATTAAAACGCTCATCTTTTTAATTTATAGAAAAATATATCAAAAAATTTATAGGTAGATTATTTTTAAAATAAAACAAAAGCAAATTTCTTATTTAGATTATCTTATATTTAAGTTAAAAAATATTCTAAAAATATATTTTAAAATATTTTACTCTTTCCTTCAACATCATTTAATAGAATTGCGTTAAACTCGTGTTTTCCTTTCATAACAAACACACCCACTTGCGATGATGAAAAGCAGAGAAGAGAGGAATGGAACTTGTTTCTTTTTTATCTAAAGATTGCTTTACAGCAGCAGCTTTGCAAAAGTTCTTTTCCTCTCTCGCATGCTACTCTTCAAGGCCATTCGCAACATTTACAAATAATTTATTGCTTTTTTATTCCATTCCATTCAATTTTAATCTTTCTTTTAACCCATACAGTTCAGCGTATTAACAAAAATGTCACAAATGAATGTTTAAGAGTCAATAAGATATTATATTTGACAATTATTAGCTAAAATCAAGGTTTTTTTTACGTAATCTGCACTTTTTATTCACAAAATGTCACTCATTTAGCACTTTGAAAATGTATCTTTAGGTTTTCTTAATCAGTTTGCTTTATTTTCAAAGGTTAGTAAAAAATTTATAGTTCATAGTAGATCAATCAAAATAATTGAAATACAAATTTAAACACAAAAACAAGAGAGTGAACCAGCAAAAACTAAATCTAAAAATCAATATGGTAAAAACATTGTCGATAGTGCTTAATTAATTATTATACAACTCACTTCGGTACAAAGGCGGCGTAAGCCTATACTCTCCGTACAATCTTTTATAAACTGCCAACAAAAGAATCCCAAGGGAAAACAAAGCGTAGTTTATTCCCATCCTCCAAAAGCCAACAGAGCTTTTTGGGTGAAGCGTTGCTCCCAGAAATAAGTAAAACCAGGTAAAAAGTAAAACCGTATTTTGAACAAAAGCGATAGCATAGTAACGGACAAAATGCTTCCAATTGTTCCCTTCCCTTGCGAAAACATCATAGAAGAGGAAGCAATTCACGGTTGCAAATCCAATACCCACGTAGATTAAATAGTCGTCTGCATCTGCATCTTCTGGGAATTCGAATATGTACCGATTTTGAGAGAATATCCAACCGGAAATAAACATCCAGTTCAGAACAAATAGAATAATCTACAAATTTGGAAATAAGGTTAAACTAGGTTTTAATTGTTTGTTAACTTCAAAAACTTACAGCAATGATTGTTGGGCAAACCGATACAAAAAGGGCTGCTGCGAATGTTCTTGCCACTAAAAGAAATGACAAGGATAATAATAAATAAATTCAGTGGAAAATGTAAAAAAGTTTTTGTTCTTACTGACAATACAAGCATTCCCCAAGCCATAAATAATTGACCCAATGTAAGGGACGTTGCAGGTTGCTTGGCACGCGATAAGGCTCCTGTCATATGAAACCACTGATAAGGCACTGCTTACAATTGATGTTCCTATTGTCATCATTTGCCCTGCCATGGAATTCTTACTTAATTTTTTTATTTTTCAATACAACTTAAAAAATCTTACATAAATCAGGCACTTTGTTCTCTGTGTCAAACAAATTCAGGCAGATGTAAAGTTGCAGAGTAGCCTGAGGAGCAGACTCCATGAACGCCTCGAAGAGCTTCAAAATCGAAGCTTCCATTGCGTTTTTGTTCATTATTTTTTATTTCTTTCAATCTCTTCTTGGTTGCCATTTCGAGTTTTCAGACCATTTTTAAATGCACGCTTGTCAAAAAAGGCAGGTCCAAACAAAAGCAGGTACACGTAAAGACATTCACAAATACAATCGTCGCCTTCTTCTCCGGAATTGTTTTCATTCTCTGGGTCACTAACAGGGTTCTTTGCTATCCTATAAAGACAATCTTAAAGTTTTAAAAAATATCGTCATGTGAATCTGTTTTTGAACTTACATATACCCATTAACAACTATCGACATTAGCCATGGAATAACAACGAAACTTAAAGTCAACCAAAAGAACTTCATTCCTTTTTCTTCCTCAGAGTGGTAGTATCTAACTGCTTGCACAATATCCGTAGTCATGTCCCACACGTAAACTAATGTTCCCAAAATGATTAAAATCAATTTAGGATTTGACGCCGGGACTGTCAGGGATTCAGACTGAGGTTTAATTAGCCAGGATATGCAAGATTCATCTTCATTTGTTTCTTGATCTTGCGCCTCCACAGCATTTAACTGAATATTCTCTGGATTTAACGGAGCACAGGCCATGATTATAAAATTACGTGAACTCACTTACTGAAACTCAAAAAGCAAACTAAAAGCAAGAAAACTGCAAAATCCAATTGAAATGGAGCATGATGAAGCGTACCCCCAGTCGTAATGATGTAAATAGCTTTTTAATGCTTCTGACTTGTTTTCTTTCTCCTTCCAATTAAAACAATGAGTCAGTCAAAGATAGCTACATTATGGCAACATGAATAAGCAAGTTTTACTTATCTTGACCAACCTATTCAACTTTATCAACTTTGCACTCAACGTTTTGCAATTAATTGAAAGAAAGTTTCAAGTGATAAGCTTTTTGCAAAGCAAAATGAGTTATTCTTTTTTTCAGACTCGAAAAAAATGAGTTATACTTTTTCCCAGACTGAGTCAGAATGAGTTATTCTTTTTCCCGGAGCAAGCAACGATACCCACTTGTGATGGCCAAAAACTGTGAGAGAAGAGATTAGCGAAACTTGCTTTATTTTTACGCAACATTTTTTTACAGCAGCAGCTTTGCGGATCTGTTTTCCTCTCTGCTTTTCTACTCTTCAAGACCATTCACAACATTTACAAAAGAGTTATTTCTTTCTTTCTTTTCTATCGTTTTATATTTAGTTTTCAGTTATCTGCCTACTTGGCTGTATGCAAAAATGATAATACAAGCGTTTAAGATCTGTTTTCAATGTAAAAATTACTTGCGGATTAATTGTGAAGTCAATCCTGTTAAAAAGTCCAAAATATGTCCACATTGTTCCATTTCCTTGGCTAATAAGATTTTTTGCAAAAAGGGAGGCAAAAAGTAGAGAAAATAATCAATTTTATTTTCGTTAATTCCAGACATGGCGCAACCACAACATGAAAAAAATATTTTACGTAAGATGAGTAATATTTGATTTGACTTGTCTTATAATGAGTGCAAGTGCAAAGATCAAAGCAATGAATCACAACTAGGACAAACGCGAATGGCGCCTGACTGTTTCTGTACTGGACAACCGTCAAATAAAATATGTTTTCATGAGTCACCGATGAAGTTATAAAGAATGAGAAAGCATTCAGAAACAAAATTTATAACATCATTATCACTGCGTTTGAATTGCAACGATTCTAAATAATTTTGCGCTTACACTTTTCATCATGATTCATTTTTCTATTGACCTTTTCATTGAACTCTTTATCTTTTAAGTGATACAAAATTAATTAAATCTGAGATTAGTTCTATTTATATTTCACTTGTACATTTGTTCGGCGCGTTAGTCATCATTGATAGTTATATCCGTAATTTTTTTCGATTCATGACATTATTTTTAGATTCTGCAAGTAACACAAAATAAAATCCTAAAGTATTTTAATTAAAGTGCAACGTGCAAATAAAAAACCCTTGCAATGAAAACAATGCTTCGACTATTAAAGAGAGTTTTTTATTCCGCCCGGTCATTTTACTAATTCTCGGATCGGAGAGCTAGTAAGAAATAAAACAATGGACACTGACACTACTAACTTTTAACTTATAAAATCGATATCAGATCGGTCTGCGTTTTAAAAATAGTTCCCTTGTCTTTACAAAATCATTCCCAATAAATTCCTTATGATGCAATGTAAAGTATTTTTTCTGCAACAAACTTCAAATAAAGTTGCTTATCTGTTGATTTAGCTAAACATGGTATGAACGACTTTTTTATTCTTTAAAATAATAAAATGGAAAACTCATGAGTTTAGGAGAGCAGGAGGACTGGCGTTACCAATTTTATTTAATCTTGGTAAATTTGCATATATAAATAAAAACTATTTGGAACTAATTTAGTCCTCACAATGCCACTATATTAAAAAGTAAAACATCTTAAGATTTTATGAATGCTAATTCATAAAGTATATCTGTATAATCATCAATTATTTCTTTAAATTTTTTAAGAACTCCAACCTGACCAGTATATTTTAATCTCTTTGCAATATCCAGTCTCATGTGCAGCTCTTGCTTTATATTTTGTCGTATGTCCCATCCAGGTCTTTGTTTTAAAAGCAGCTCAAAAGTCTTTACATAACCATCCTCATTCAAATATTGAATATTTCCGGCATGTTTATCAGGCAGGGCGTAATAGAGACTTGTTTTTCCTTCTAAATCACAGGCATCAACTTTTAACCCTTTCTCTAAGCATAATTGAACAGTATCTAAATTTCTTATCCCAGCCGCAAAGTGAAGCGCAGTTTGTTCCCTGTCCGTCTTTCTAGTGATGTCTGCTCCCCGTGTCAAAAGGAAGTCTGCCAGTTTCAAAGCAACATCCGACGGAGCACTCATTGCCATGTGGATAGCAGTCCGGCTGTAAATCCCAGTGGCATTGATATCCGCTCCCATTTCCAAAAGAAGGTTTATAAATTCCAAAACTTCGTAAGATTTTGAACAAACATAAGCTTCCAAAGCTAAATGCAAAGCTGGTTTGCCATCAAGCTTTTTAGTCACATTGGCTCCATTCATTATAAGAATTTTTGCTTTGTCCAACTGCCTGATGTTCCCAAACATGAATTCTTTGCTGGAGATTACCCTAAATAAAAATTTTTGGATAAAAATGGAAGATTGTGTGATATATAAGAAGACCGCATGAAACTTTAATATTTTAAATTTAATTTTGTTCTGGTTAGGTTGTGGTTTCCTGAGATTTGCATAATTTTCAAAAACTACAATCAAATGGCACTGAATGTTCATTAAATCCATGCATATTCAAATTTAAAAATGCATGCCTCATGAACCCCATGTCCAAAACGCGTGAACCGATTAAAAACATGTTTGCAGATTTAGAATTTCCGAGTTTAACTACATTTAAGAGCACATGCAACTATTCTAAAGGCAGCTTGCTTATACGTCCTGAACTAAATATGTACCTGTGAAGTAAGTTCTCTTTGTTTGTCCCAAGTCCCAGTTTCAAGCAATACGACACCGCTTCAACAGAGCCGCTTGCATCGCATGCCTTGTCAATTGCAGTCGCTTCATATTGTGCTACGTAAATATCAGCACCAAAACTTCGAAGCATCTCAGCTTTTTCAATTCCACTTGGTCCTACCTGCATGGCTTCCAGGAAGGCTGTGTTTCCGTACTTGTCGGTTTCACTGACGTCTGCCCCTTTCTCCAACAAATATTGTATAACTTCCAAAGATCCGTGCTTAACCGCAAATTGTAAAATTGGATATTTTAAAACAGTTCCATGGTTTACATACCGAACTCCTGCATCAAAACTCCAAATAAACAATTTTGTTTTGATTTTCTCCTCGTGTAGCTTTAGAACACTAAATCCGTGAATTTTATCGGTCAGAAGCCGTTGTATACTATCAACAAACTGGCCAGAACTAGCAAATTTTTGCAAATCCAATCCATTATTAACCAAGCATTCTATTGTTTCCATTGGGGAATTATGCTTCAATGAGGACCAAATAAGACCTTCTTTTAAATATCCAAGAGCGACATTTACATCTGCACCCTTCTCAATTAGGTCTTTTAATAAAGTGCAGCTCTTATTTCCTTCTATTGCATAATGCAGAAGACCTCTTCCAAACTCAAGTTCTTGATCAAATTTAATATTTGCACTTTCAAGCAAGTCCAGGGTTTTTCTTGATAATTCACAACACTTTACTGCTAAATGAAGCGGTGTCTCTCCTCTCAGATTTTGCTCATTGAACATGTCAAGTTTCTTCTGAGAAGCTAGGAGTTCTACAACTTCGTGAAAATCTTCAGGTGATATTTCCTCTTTTGTTGATAAATACCTTTGTAAGACAGAATGGATCTTACTTTGATCCGCTTCAGCATTTTTTATAGTTTTGAATAAATCTAACTTTCTTTTATTTGTCCGGATGATTTTTGAATCGGGTGCTACCTCGGCTGGTGTGTTTTCAATGTCATCTGACTGAGCCGCTTCTTTTCCACTTTTCTCCAAATTCTCGTTAGATTGTAAGCTAACTACATTAAGGATGACTCCAGGATACTCATCATTGCCCTCCAGACTTTCCCTTTCCTGATCCAGACTTGTAAGAACTACAGAACAAGGTTTAACAGGAGGCTGCTGAGGAGCCTTGATAGCGTTTGTGTTATTACTTAAGCTGGGCTCTTCCGGTCCAATCGATGTGGAAATCTGTTTCGGCTCCTCTTTAACTCTTTCATACCAATAAACAAAATCTATTGGCTGTTCATTTTCATCCTCATCGTCTGAATCATCTTGATCAGCATCTTCTATGTTTAAAAGCACAGGAGAAGCAGCAGCGTCACAGGTGCTCTCATCAAAGTCCTTCGATCCGGCTGTGACAACTTTAACATAACGATAACCAATTTTACCTTATCCAAATCTCAATAAAAAATAGCTTTTAAATTATAATTACACTGCAATAAGGATCTCCTCAGTGGCTTCCAAACTGGACGGAGGTTACTGTGGGCAGCATTAGATTCAATCAATTCCGCGATTTCTTTTAAGCATTTGCTCACATTTTCATTTTGTGCCGCTTCCTAAAAAGTTAAACTCCAACTTTTACAAATTAAAGTTCTCAACAAAAAGTTAAATATTTATTAAACTAACCATTTGTGAAATCCCGTTTGTAATTGCAATTAAATTCTCCAACTTTTGATAACAAATCCCGCAGCAAGGATGGTCACTCGCTCTTCTTTGTGTTTTTCCAGAATAAAATGCCAAATCCAAATCTCCTCCGCTTTTTTCTTCATCATAGTCATTTCGTTTTAACTTCAAAAGAGATCCAAACGTCACAACGGCAGAAAAATAAATTACAAATTATAAAGTATCCTACAATAAACAAACTGTCAATAAACTTGCCACATCGAAAATCCCTTTCGTAATTGCAATTAAATTCTCCAGCTTTTTATAACAGAGCCCACAACAAGGATGGTCACTAGCTCTTCTGTGTCCAGAGTAAAATGACAAATCCAAATCTCCGCCCCTTTTATCTTCATCATAATCATTTCGTTTTAATTTCAAAAGAGATCCAAAGGTTACAACAGCAGTAAAAAATAGAAGTACAGGGTCAAGATGGTCCGGAATTAGAGGCTTCCCCTTCTGCATCAGTTGCTTAACTCTAAAGTCATAAATTTCTGGAATTGGTATGATTGGTTTTCTTTCATAGGGCTCATTGCACAACAAACAGGTAAGTCCATCGAAAACCGGCTTTGCTTCGTTCTTTCTCGAACTTCCTGCAAATTAAGCATATTTTACTATTTTATTAACTATTCATTACTTTTGGTTTAGCCAATTAAAGTAGGCAAACTGCTATTTAATTTATATGTCGATATGCAAACGACTTTAAAAATATTTTGCTTACCGAGTGCATCTTTATTGTTGTTCAAAGATTTTTTCGAAGGGCCGGGTTCACTTTCTGTTCCTTTCCTTTTTCTTCCCATGTTTCTGATAATTCTGGTTTTCCTATTTTAACACTTTACCCCGTTGCAACAATACAAGGAACAGTTGTAAATATTTAATTTTACAAAATATGTTTGATTTCTCAATTAATTAAATATTTTATCTTCGCATACGCATTTTAGCCTAACAACTTTCCTGTGTAACCAAAAGTTTATACGAGAGTAAAATAATATTGCATTAGAGGACACGCACGAAACAGGTGATAACACGAATATGAGTACGAGCAATGTGAAAGCGTAGCAAGAAAAACGAGTTAAAGGGTTAAATCTATTTAAGTCCATGTTTAAAGCTTTAGCAATGAGTATTTTCATAATCACCATCGCAAGGCTAAAGATTTTTGTGTGTGGATAGCTTTGTCCTAATGAATGAACCTTTTTTTTTGACTTGGTCCAGTCCTTTTTAAATACATGAGTAAGAATAGAAAAGGCTGAAAAGAAAAAAAAACTTAAACTCAAAATGCATAAAGCCCATGTTTCATATTCCATGAACAGTCAGAGTGTCAAGTGTCAACCAAGCCAAGCTTGAACAAAGTTGAGCGTAAGCATTTACTCAAACAAAGTTTATTTTATTCATTTGTCTTTCCTCTTGTTATTCAAAAATCATTTGAAAGCAAAAGGGAATAAGATGCAAGAAATATATTACAATTGAAAGCATGGACCAGACAGTTAAAATGAGAGTAATTCTGTAGTTTGTTGTAATCCCTTCAACGCTTTAACCCTCTCCATACATTTTAACGTTATTTCTTTAAATTCTATTATTCCTTCAAAGGATTGAGCAGGCTCATTTTTACAAAACTTGCCACGCAATTTTGTCACACCTGATTTTTCGTCTCTTTCTTAAATAAGAGCTAGACGAACATTTTAAAAACTTGCAAATACATACTAGCTTTCCAATTAAATTTTTAAACGATTAATTAATTTTATCTTTCAAGGTGCTCACTAATCACTTAAATTATCTTTTGTAATTAAAAAACTTTGCTTTGACCTTTTTAAAACTTTGTAAAAGTATTTAGAAAGAAGTCAGCGTTTTAGTTCTAGTTTCCAACAAATTAGTAAAATATTTGATGCTTAAAAATAGTATTAACTTTTTAATATAGATTTTTAATGTATTTTTAGCTAATCTCTGTCAGGATCCTACGAGGAAGCATTTATTCTGTTGCTTATAAACTTGATGAATATGTCGGCGTAAGTGTTTAATTGGTTTTACAAAAATTGAACGGGTCAATTATTAATGTAAATTCTTTTAACAGTGTTTTAAATTGCATCCTTCGAACAATATGGCAGCCTTTCATATTTTATAATTCGCATGATGCAAAAGACAGTGCCCCTGGACTGAGGTTGCTGACGCTTACAGAGTTTGAAATGGAAATTTCTGTAAAACAAGCACGGGAGAAAATAAGAAACATATTTGTTTATTCAAGCAAGCATCCCAACTTCTTGTGGTTTACCATTGATTGCACCCCGCATCATTCTATCCAGCTTGTAATGGAAAGTGGTAGTTGCTGGGTCATTGAAAAAACTCGGATGAAAATTGTCATTCGGTATTACCCAAATGCGGCAATCTGCAACAAACAATTCCTCCAAAGAAATAAAATACTCGACAGTACATGTGCTGGAGACGGGTATAAACCTGCCAAGAAAACTATTATCGCAGTAATTAATTGGTTGAGGGCTACTCGTCAACTGCACAACCCGTACAATGTTGCGTCAGGAAATTCCACTCACTTTTTGATAGCCTTTTTGGAGCACATGTGCGAATGTCCGATGAAAGAATTGGAAAATGAAATCAATTATTCTCATGCAACTGTGTCATTATTTAAAGGTTTCAGAACTGGTTTCAAAATGGGGATGCTCTGTACTGCTGCATTTTTTATTGTGCTCATATCCCGTCGAAAACTTATCTAAAATTAATAATTTTTCTGATCATCTGTGTATTTCATGTTGTTTGTGCAATAAAAATCTAATTGCCAATCTAAAGTCGTTATACTTGAACTAGTTTAATAAAAAAAAATATTTGCCGAATTACTCTTGTACAGGTTTAAATTTTGTGAATTTCATTGTTTAGCGGACTTGAACTAGCAAGTTGAAAATATTTTATTTGCAATTTACGTCATAAAAAATTAGGCTCAATCCAACTTCTTTTAAAATTTTATTAGGGTAATTGTAAATAACTTTTATATTTAAAATTGTAATTTTAAAATACTTTTTTTTTGCATTTGCATCTTGGAAAAGAAAGAATTAATGAAAATCCGTCTAAACTTTCAAAATTGTCATATTACTCTTCTTGCAATTAACAAAACATTGTATTTATATAACAAACAAAATAATATGGGAAAAAATGAGATGCACCTGATGATGGATAAGAGGAAAAGTAAACCAAATTGAATGCATTTCAACGATCACGCTAAAAAGGGTTATTTTCATGTCAAGCTAAACTTGTTGAGCCGTCCATGTGGATTTTCATCATCATTATTGCCAGCAGCAGTGTCAGCTTATGCTGTTTTATCAGTATTGAAAAGATATTACATTGTGAAGAAAGTACCTTTCTTACAAAAAGGCAAAAATGAAGTTAGGTACTTAAAGAAAACTGACTGCAAAGTTGAGAGCATGAATATTTTTCTTTAGCTGAAGAGTTGTGTATCTCCTTAATGTAAACTTCTCTTTATTACGATTCCTACGCAGCTTTTGCGCATTGGGCGTGCATAGAACTCCACGAGGTCTGTCTATGTTCCTTTGCATTCAAACCCTTTAAGAACAGCTCTTTTTTGCCTGTAAGCTTCCCTCAATAAAAATCTCTTTCACCAGTCTGTGATTTACTCTGTTCGTGTTCAATCATCTGTCTCTCACTCAAGTTTACATTAGGCAAATTTTTATTAAAAATTTAATAGCCTATGACAAGTAAAATTCTAAAGTATCGACGTTCAATTTTCAACATTATAAAATAAAAAACTCAAGGCAGAGTAAATTTGCATCGAAATATAAACAATTTGCCGGTATGCAATTTTATTTTATTTATTATTAACCAGAACCTCCAGCTAGCCCAAGCTATTTCAGCCATAAATAACAATTATTTATCCTTTGCTATTTCCTTTCAGAATTTGTTTTTATTTTGTAAATAAGTACCATGAAAAGAATGGGAGGTGGAAACCAATCTTCAAAATCAATAAAAACTCCCAAAGAACATGGAACATGTCCGGGCGACTCTTCTGATTCATTGTCGGGAATCATTATTACTAGCACGTATCACATCGGTGAAAATGAGCCTTCAACCTCGCAATGTAAGTAATTTTTAATTAACTATTAAAATTAAGTTTGTTTGTTTGGCATCCTCCATCTAGCATTTTGATCTCTTGCAGCCGCTGCACAAAGGAAAAATGACATGTCAAGCCAAAATTTTGAAACGCCTCAGAACTCTTTGACCTGTCTTTTATGTGCAAAGCCCCTTGAAAGGGACTCCAGCCTAGCAGCACCAAAAAGAAAAAGACGTAAAGGATCTGGATGGTCATCTGCGCGTAAAAAGAAGAAAGACGAACCTCTCAGCATTCCAGATCATTCCGGACTCGTCACAGTTTTTGCCAGGGCCTTAATGTCTTTTGAGTCAATTTCAAAAATCAAATTTGCTGCAAATGGCGAAGAACCTGGTGTCGGATACCACAATTGGATCCAATTCTTTTCCCCACCAGAAACTGATAAACGCTCAGAAAATCCTGTGGAGAATCTTCCCTGGACAAGAGACCATCCTTGTTGTGATAATTGCTACCGAAAGCTGGAAAGATTTGATGATCTTACATTTAACTTGTCGGCAGAGGTTAGATTAAACGATTTTTAAAAAATGAAATAAATTAAGTCATTTCACTGGTCTGTCAACCAATTTTTTACAGGAGGCAGTAGCTAATGCTGAAGTCGAAGAAATGTGGGAAGAGATCCTTACAAATATCCGAATGAATACTCCTCGCTCTTCTGTTAAACAAGTGTGGAGATCATTGAAAAGCTCACTTTTAAAATGTATTTAAATATTCCTTTTTGTAAACTGCATATTTTAATCACATTCCAAACATCTGAAGTGTTATTTCAGCGTTTTTTTAAATTTTTAGTCACAAATGCTGAACATTTTGGTGAGATACTAACTCCAAATAACCAATCTTCTTCAGAAGCAGTAACAAACCCACCCAATATCTTTCAAAATCCAGAGGCAGTGCAAAACGCAGACGCTATTTTAGTAATGGAAGAAAGTGAAGCGGAAGTGCAATTTTGGTTTGAAAATGTCAAAGAAGAGCCATCAAATAAATTTCCGTCCAAATGCTCTGTTTGCGACCAAAGTTTCAATCAACTGCATGATACGGGCAATCAAATAATAGATAAAAAGGGAGTAAGTACTTCGTCAATTGAGGATTGTGTTCGGGAATTCTTAAGCTTGCATTCTAGCGAAGAGGAGGATGAAACAGTTGCCTTTGTAGAAGAAACGTCATTCTTGATTTGCGAAAACTGCAGCGGCAATCTCCGTGATCTTCATATAGGTTCCAAAAGGTTGGACGAAAATTGCAAAGAAGTGAAAAAGTTGGAGGAAAAGCTGAATCAAAAGTTAAAGGAATTGAAAGAAACTGCAAAATTAGTCAAGTTGGAACTAAAAGAAACAAATGAGCTACTAACGTACGCCAATAGCTCAAACCAGAGTACAAATGTAACAACTTTGCGGATAGGAATGAGTAACGGTAACCTTTTAAAGCTAGACCTAAAGTTTTTTATAAAATATTTTCATTTGTCAAGAGCTAAAAATATTTTAACCCCGTTTAGCATGCAAGAAAGTTGACAGAATTTTAGCAGATGTCGAGCTAAAACTTAGCCAGAAAAATAGTATTCACACAACGCAACTCGCTGATTCTAATACCGTTTCAAGCAATTCTTTGGAACCAACTGCAAGTACCTCCGTTGGTTCTTTATTGATTGAAAATCAACAAAACGAAGAGGGCACACACGTTGCTGCAATAACTTTATCGTCAGTACCTTCAGAGCCCGTTACAGAAAGCAAAAACTTTTTTGGGAGATCAACTAACAACGCCACAGAATCCAAAAAGGGTCTTTTGAATGCAAATCCTGATAAAATCGAAGGAAATGCAGATGAGGAGTTCTCCAATGAAAACGACGAAGCCAATGAAAGTAGAGAAGTAAGAGTAAAATAAATATTTTAGCTATTGCCAGAATTACTTAAAAAATATTACTTGCTCGAAGAGTAAGTTATAAGATCGATGTGTTAGTCTGTCTGTCTGTCCGTCCGTCCGTCCGTCCGTTGTCACAAGAAGTCAAAAAC
>JAANSO010002372.1:0-13675 GCA_036507315.1 Lepidocyrtus fimetarius
ATCTGAACTCTTTACTCTCCAAACATTTTGTGGTTTGCGTGTGAATAATGAAAGCCAGGAAAAGGGGACTGCCACCACCAGCATCAACATCACCGCAATCTCAGTCCCAGATGATCCATTGCATTGCTTTTTATCAGATCGTAGATACGTTTTTTTAAAAAGCTATGCAAACTCATGAATATTCATAGAAGTTATCATTTGTTAGATCGCCACTATCAAAGAAGACAAGACATGAGGGACTTGTATAAGTAATTTATTTATATACAGTTTTTTAATACAGAAAGATACGAAAAAAGGTGTTTGAATTTGGTTTTTGGTGTCTGATTTGATGGTTATCACGTACAATTAATCTTTTCTGTAAAGGAACCCAACAAAAATTCTTTTAAACGCGTTGTAGGTCCTTCTGTAAAAGGCGTGTTCTCCTCACGCTTTACCACAGCCTAAAAAGTAAATAAAATGAGCACATCTACATCGTCATCATGACACATTTTTTCCGTGAAACTCAAGGTGGCAAAATGAATTACATCTTCCTAAGTTCCGTTTTATCTTGTTTGATGTCGTGTTTCTTTTTCTGGTGGTGGCAGTGGCAAAAATTAATGTCTCCAGATAAAAAAGGGAAATGAAAAGGAAACAGTTTAAATTACGTTCTTTACTACTTGCTAGACTAGACTCGTTGTCAAAAGTTTTGCCAAAAAATAGAAAAGCCAAAGTTAAGAATGACACACCGACAAGGACAAAAAGAATATGTTAAAATTCAAAACAAGTCATAATTTTTACTTTTGCAACACCGACAATAATTTAATGTTGAACGACACTGCCGTCTTAGAGTTTGTTTCCTACAGATAGGGAGATGTTGCACGCAATGTTGCAATAAAACATGTCAGCATTTTCAATAAAAATTGTTTTATGCAGACTTTGATTCGAAAAGTGTAGAGGCTACAACATTGTTGAAATTTCTTTACTATTTCCCCCTGAAAAAATTCAAGCAAAAAAATTATTTCAAGGAAATGTTGCATAACCAATTTGCAATAAATATTTTAGCAAAACATTATTTTTACACAAAAAGCGTGCTGCTGCGTCGTCATGAATCATGAAATTATTTTTCACTTACTCAGGTCTTTCTTTTTTACAAAATTAATAAGAAAGAAAGACAATGTGTGAGCATCTTTTTGTAAAAATTTAAAATTAACCTTAACTTATGAATCACGAATGACAATTTATTAACACCTCTCTGTCTTTTACACTTATCTTTGCTAGTTCCTTTCTCTTTCTTGTTGTTTGCGTGAAAGAAAGAAAAAAGAAAAAAACTACCATTTTGATTTTCATGCTTGGTTGTCATTAGTCAAAAATAAGTTAGCTAAAATATAGCAATATTGTTGTTAATGCTCATATTTATTGGCTTGCACCACGTTGACGTAATGCCCTGACTGAGAAAGCATAATTTCAATTATATTCTGCGAATTTTACAACTTGCCAGTAACAACAATAATCCAGCTGGAATCTAATTACATGATGCATTTCTTAATTTACATAATTCATAACGGGTTTAAAAAATAACCTCCTCCCTGATGCGTTTTAATTGGAATTCTTGGAATGGTCAAGTCAGTCTCACTACAACAAACAATTTTTTGCTTATGAGTACCCGCAGCTATTTATATTTGCAAAAACTTGCCATAAAATATATTTTTAGAAGCACACGCTGCTGTGAACTAAATTAAGCCTGTAAACAAGTCTTCAGACCGACCTCTGTCTCTGTAGGGAGTAATGAAATTGAACAAATTAAGCATTTTTATTAAAAAAGAGACGGTGGTGGGAAGACTGGAGCAGAATTACGTAAAATGTAACGCGTTATCACATCACCTTCTTTTGAAATGTAAACTGCAGGACGGCTCATTTTTAAAAGCCGAGTTACCGCTGCTACTCCAATGTAATTTTTACTTATTGTTTCGACGGAAGTTGTGCGTATTGTTTTTCTGCATTTTTACAAAATTCAATACCTAAGTAGCCTACAAGTTTTTTGGTCTAGTTATTGTTGATAGTGTTGCTGCACCCATATTTACTTATCATCATTATCAGTTACCGGATGAAGGATCGGTAGGGAGCCGTATCCCCATTTTTCATTGATGATTATCATAAAAATCAGAATTTTTTAACGAAAAACTGAAATATGGATAGTGATTATCGGGAAATTTACGGTGTCGTGTTTGAGAGCTGTTTATGACCTTCCGTTCACATAAACTAAAGTGAAGAGAGGTAACTACTTAAGCACCTTCTCATCTTTGAAAACAGATTGCAAATGATACAAACGACCGTGTCAGTGTCACATTTACAGCTATAAATGTTGCAACATGTGTTGATGATCCTTATTCTGTTCTTTTACTGTCATAATGACATTGCCAAGGTATAAACGTAATTCTGATCTTCTGGATGTTTTGAAACACACAACCAAATTATAAAAAAGAATTTGGAAAGATACATTCATACTCCTAATTGGCCTAAGTATCTTCTTTCTTTGTAAAAAGGTGTAAATTGTAACCGGTTAACTTCATTTTGGAAAAGTTATGGCTATTTTATACACAATATTTTACGTGGTTTTGTCAGCTCACTAAAAATCCGGTATTTTTTGCTGAGCTAGTAAATTGTTCAACTTTAGAATTTACGCTGCTTTAAGTTTGTTTCTTTTCATTAAATGAAATATGAATTCTTTTATTTAAATTCTTTAAATTGTTGCAAAAACAACCATCATCATATTTCCAAACTACTATTCTAAACCACGCATTGAAGGTGATAATTCGTTATAGGATCCTACTGATTATTATCACTGAAAAGTGGGAATTTCTAAACCTGATCTAGTATTCGATTTATTATATTTAAGCTTTGTAATATATATTGAATATTACATGCATTCTCTCAGATACATTAAAAATAGTAAGTTTAACACGAAATAAGTTTTCCTGAAATTCATATAAACCGGAAACGTTTAAACGTTTCATCAAGAGAATTATACATATGATGTTGTTACACTATAGTTTTCTAACAATCAAAGGATTGGCGAATTTATTTCGAATAATTTACAAACCTTGTAATTAAAAGTTGACAGGAGGATGAATATGACTCGAATGGGATGCACTAAATTTGCACAAAGTTATGCTTATTTTTGTAAACCTCATTTTTCTTTATCAAAATTTGCCAGAAGCTAAACAAAAGCAGTTTTGTTTTAATAGTTCAAGTTTATATAAATTCTAGTAAATGTTTTAAATAAATATACTTATTAAGCATTTTAAAGAACAACTTTTGTTAATCCTTTCATTTATTATTTACCATATTTAACCCTTTAATAAAAAACATGCCTTGTGGACAGAATGGTCATTTTCTCAGTGCTTCTGAAAAGACTAATCATTGCAATTATCAAGATGCTTAGCGGCTCATTTAACACAAAAGATTGTAAAAATCCTCCCGCCTTGTCCGTTTCTTTATATCCCTGTAAATTTACACTAATTAAACAGTTACAACGTGAATTAAACCAGTAATGATGCTGACGTCGGCATTGTTGATCAAAAAGATGGTAAAAATCCTCCCGCCTTGTCCGTTTCTTTATATCCCTGTAAATTTACACTAATTAAACAGTTACAACGTGAATTAAACCAGTAATGATGCTGACGTCGGCATTGTTGATCTGGTGGAGGTAGAAAATGTAGCAGTTTTTTAATTTGGTGTAATAAATAAAACGCATATTTTCTATTGTTTCGAATCTTTTTGTTAAAGGTCAAAACGCTTGCCATTTCTCCCTTTTCGCTTTATCTTTGTGGTAATTGCTAGTCATTATTTACAAAGAGAAACAATAAGTTCATTGTTATCGATTAAGAATTAAGATATCGTTTGATCTAAACGTGAGCTGTTTTTTCTACTGTAAAACCAATCCATCTTTTGCATTTGTCTACGAACGCTTCATTTTCATTTTGCTCCATATCATTTTTATCTTCATCGTTAAGATCACATTTCAGATGAGGATCTCAGATTTTTTACGAATAATGAAAAGGGTTTTTGTTATTCGTTTCGGTAGCTTTTTGAACACTTGTAGCATTGTATAAAGATCCGGTTTTAATTCTTTACAATTTTCAAACCAATTAATTATTCGGATTATTACAATCAACCAGCTGATTTACGACTGCACAATACTGCAAAGCATTTTTTATTCATTGCACATGTCATCCAACGTTCCTTTCTTAATTACACGATCCTTTCAGAAAGGCAAAAACAGTTGCTAATTTTTTTGTATCGGTAATTTTTAAAGTTTGCTAGATCAAATGACGTTCTTGTGTGGCAGAATCTTACAAACTTGGAATTTTTTCGGCAAGATCAAAGACCCCTGTCCAATGACTTTTCATTACACTAATAAAAGTGATAAGCACTTGGAATAATTTTTGGTTATGTAGGAATGTATAATAATTAATTAGCTGAGTACACGTCACTTTAAAGTAACACGGTCATTTTTGTTGTGTGCAACAAAATCATTTATTGTCAAGTCATTCATTTTCATTAGAGAATTGTAGCGTGTGGCACGCACCCATTTACAAAGGACTAATACTGCCCAAACAACAATTCTAATACAATGACAATAATATGCAAATTTAAACATAAGGGTTGGTTTTTCTGTAACGGAGTAAGTGCTATTCATCATCATCGTTATTTTATCAGTTTTTAAAAAGTTTTCAGTGATTAATGTCCTGTCCCACATCCCTACCTCTCTGTACTATTTTCCTGTTGAAAGGAGCGGCAGGAGCTGACAATAAAGTAATGAAATGCAATTGCCCATCTTTAACTCTCAAATTACGCTATTTAAGCTCAATAATATTAGTGTTTACTGATGATGTATATATTGCCTGTATTCGATGACATATGAATGGATTCTTTTCTCTTTATTGACGAAGATGACGAGAAGGATGAATAGCAGTGATCATTTTCTTCAATGAAGTTTTTCAAATTCATTCCCATTCTCAACGGTTTCATTTTCTCTTTTTTATCTTCTCCGTTCCGATCAAATCAATGGCTAATAATACGACAGAAAATTGTGAAGAGTTGGATGCTAGAGGAAGAATGAAGTACCAAACCCTAAATTAAGAAGGGAGAAAGTAAATAAGCCTCAGGAGGAATCTCTATTCATCTATGAATTTGGCGTTTTTTTACGCAGAGTTCTATTCTCTCTTCCTTCTACTCACTTTGCAGAATAGAACGATAAGCCTAAGTAAGCTTGAATAAATTGCTTATTTACTGCCGCTGTAATAATAAAATGCAATCTCCGCTGACATGAAAAATGAAAAAAGAGCTTGTGCAATAATGAATAGGGAAAGTTTGATGATGCGCATTTGCTAACTTAAAATATCTTTTTTTTATCATGTTTGCTGCTTTTTGCTCTTTAAAAAAGACTGAAAATAAACGATTTAGATAATATTGCGTATGAAGTATTTATTGACTTTGAAATCGAGAGTAGACAATATTTTTCTTCTCATTCCAGTTAAGCTCAAATATACACACTTTTATTATTATTGCAGTATTATTGCGGATGGAAGTGTAGAAATAAACAGAGGAAACAAGGCTCGTGGTAGTTTATTGACGACAAGAAGAAATGAGGATCATTCAGGATGAAAGATGAACAAGTTTACTTGTCGTTTCTGTAACCGGGATCTATTTTATTTGACACCCTCGCCCTGTTCTCACTAAGTAAAAGCAATCCACGGGTACAATAATGACAGTGAAATTAAAGACAACAGAATTTTGGGTGAGGGCTTGGCTACAAAAGACTAGGGCAAACTGAAATGAGAGGGCTGCTTACAACCGCTTGGTGGCTGTTGAGGATGATGACGGCTATACATCTCATCACATCACCCATTGACACTTCCAGTCAAATAAAGGAAAATTAATGATCAAATGACAATGGGCAAAAAGGTTGAGTTGATGAGATGATGATGGGGAGGATTGAATACTTTTGAATTCATTTAGTCTTCTTTACATCATCCCCATGAATAGTTTCAAGTTTAAGAACATTGCCAAACCTTCAATTATGTTTGTACGGCAACACCAATCTTGTAACGAATATATTGACGGAGTGTTTCCACCATATGTACCTGTCCCCCTCTTCATTCGTACTGGAACTGAATGGAAGCGGAATGACAAGGTGTCTGGTAGAACGATGGAACCGTGCCTGCCCCAAAAATTCCCAACTTAAAAATGTAAATCATCTTTTTAATCACCCATTGACACTTCCAGTCAAATAAAGGAAAATTAATGATCAAATGACAATGGGCAAAAAGGTTGAGTTGATGAGATGATGATGGGGAGGATTGAATACTTTTGAATTCATTTACTCTTCTTTACATCATCCCCATGAATAATTTCAAGTTTAAGAACATTGCCAAACCTTCAATTATGTTTGTACGGCAACACCAATCTTGTAACGAATATATTGGCTGAGTTTTTCCATCATGTACCTGCTCCCCTCTTCATTCGTACTGGAACTGAATGGAAGCGGAATGACAAGGTGTCTGGTAGAACGATGGAACCGTGCCTGCCCCAAAAATTCCCAACTTAAAAATGCAAATCATCTTTTTAAAATGTACTCTCTCGAGTTCAATGAATTATGAAAGAACTCTCTTGAGTCACCTTGTGCAATAATGACTTAAGTCAATTTTTTACTATTAAGTATGTGTTAAATTGGTTAGAAAATATGTTTCAACTTGTTCTTGGCATGTGCTCATTGTTCTCCATTGAATAACAAAATTTTACAAACAAAAAGGTCAATATTGACTGTACGAAAGTTTCAAGGTGGGACAAAGGATGTATCTATTTAACTGGTTTTATTGGTTTTTTAAAGTTTCCTCAACATCAACAAAGAAGCGTGGCAATATTTCATGTTGGATTTTGTAGCGTCCTTTCCACTTGATGTGCTCTGTTGTGTTTTTGTGTATACAACTAAATTAACTAAAATGTACTTATATTGAATTTTTCAATGAATATTGAGCAGGATCCTTTTAAATCTCAGAGAACAGTAGTGAGATTGAAGTTCCAGTGAGTTTTCATTGCATTCGCACTGTTTGATTTTTAAATTTGTTGCGTAAGCTAATGATATTACAAAATGGATTTAAAATCATTTGTTTGCCTGAGCATTGTGAGTTTTTAAAAAGTGATTCACTTTTCAAGTTCATCGTGCACAAGCATAAAAACACGACTTGGTGGATGGTTGGGGGTTGATGATGTAATTTTAAAACATTTTCCACTTTGATGTGGTAGTGGTGGTTGGTAGTGGGTGATGATGCTTGACACAAAGATCTTAAAAATCCCTTTTTTATCGCAATAAAGCATAGAAATCCCCTCTAGCTTATGCTTTTCATTAGGAAGGGTATTAGCACCTTTTAAATACAAACCTTTTTTATTTGCTTTAAAATATGCTAAAAGAGTTGTGTTTACAATGAAGCGCAGAGATGAACTTGGGGGAAGAAGGAAACTGGGATTATTTTAAACATTTGATGAATTCATTCCTCTTCATTTCCTTTTTCATTTAAAATCCGACGCGATCAAGTTAAGCTTGTGCAATATTACAAGTTATTTCCTAATCCGTTTGAATCCTTTTGAAGTAATTATTAGCTTTGAAATGTAATTTTCACATGTTGCGCTTTCCATTTATTTTAGAGGATGGATTTTACAAAGCCCGGTTTCGGATAAAAACTAGCATCAGCTCTTTGGTGAGGTTCTGGAACGAACTGTTTGATCGCTTCCGTTTCCACCCAAACTTCCGCTAGGTTTCACTAACATCTCTTTTCATCTATTTCGATGTAATCACATAGCGTCAAGTAAAAGGCAACCCTTTTGCATTCACATTCCATCCAAGATGAAAAGAGAGTGAGAGCATTGCAAAAAGGATAAACCCTTGTGTCTTTCCCTTGTTCAATTTCATACATTCAACAAAATGGTTTAGAAGAAGGGGAAGACTACATTAGTTTGTGAAAGAACATCACAGTCAAAATATTGCTTGGACTCCCTCATCTATACAAAGGCTGACCACCTGCTACATAAAAATATTGCAGCACAGTAGTTGACAAGCTTTCGAATAGGTTATACTTACGCCTTGACGTGACTCTAGTTAAAAAAACCAGAGAAAAACTGCAACAGCTTCACCACCACCATCGTCTTCTATTGCCCAAAGCTTTTGCAATATTCAAAAAATTGCTCCTCGTCACTGTGTAACAAAGTTGAGAAACTAACCTGTAATTTCCCCTGTCATATAAATCATCAGTCATTCCACAGCTATAAATAATAAAAGTAATAATAATAACGGACTCTGTTTTTATCGTTCAACTCAATCACATGCCCCTGCCTTCCCTACTATCAAAAACTTCTTCATCTAAATAGTTGCAGCAACAACTTGCAAAGAAGAGCAGCTCTTGCAAAGGAAAACGAATTAACCCCCAACAAGCCCATGTGATGATGACTCAAAAACCAGAATGGGATTTTCTACTGTAGACGGGAAAAGGAGTCAAAATATGCTTTCTGTTCCCCTGTTTTTCTCTTTTCCAACTTTTTCTTGCTTAACTAGAACGATTAGCGTTTGACGAATGCCACCTATCATGATTCTTGATATGAAGACGGTTTATGAAACCATGCAAAAATATCCTTTGGGGGAAATAACTTGATCTTTTGTGTGGTTCTCAAGTAGCCAATAAGAAATAAAAAATGACATGAGATGACAGTTTCTTTCTTTAGCTTTGCTTGTTACGAGTTATCTAAACCAAAATTAGATCGAGTTGGGAAAACTCTTTATTGATGACAGGGATAGATTGCTGATTTGATGAAATAGCCACACACAAATTTCATCAAGATCTTATTAAGTAAAACATAACTGGCAAGTCATCCTTCTCCGAATTAAAACGCTTTAATAATGCAATCTAATCTAGATTGAATTACATTTTCATTATTTTTACATGACATCATCAAGTGATATGCAAAAAAGTAGCATAAAAATGTTTTTTTATTTAGGTACGGAAGCGATATCGTTTTGGTCAGTTTATAATGAACTTTGATTGAGTTTAGAACAATAGCAAAGAAAAATGAAACTAAAATCTTTCGTTGCAAATTGAGTAGACATGAAAACCCAATTTTCTGATAAATTAAAAAAGAAATTTGATTTTACAAACGGCAGTTGATGATAAAAGTATTCTTTTTGCTAGAAAATAAGTAAAATGTAAAAACGATTTGTTTAAGTGAATCACTTGGACAGCAGGGAATCCAACAAATGTTTGCTTTGTTGTAAAAATATGCCGGGATTCAATATAAAACTAGAAAATTATTAAAAGAACAATTTTTTAGGGTGGGCCAGGACACATTAATCTAAAAAATAATCGTGCCCCTGAGCAAAGCAGCTTTCTGATTTGTTTCTGAGAAAATTTCCAGCTTTTTAAATAACAAGGACGAAACAAGGCTGAAAATTTTAATTTTTCATATCTCACCGTTCACTTAACCAAACTCATATTTTCCTTCCTGATCAGAATTTCATTACCGTATTATAATCATTGTCATCATCATTGCTAGTTTAAGTAAGGTGCCAGGGTAAGGAATGAGTTCTACACTTCATCTTGTTTAGAAAATCCTATTATCTTCCTTCCTTGTGTACACTTCTCCTCCATCTACTTAAATTTCCTACTTCATCATATCAAAATACATAACTCATCCAGCTTTGAATATTTTCCTCCTTACTTCCTCCACTCATCTGCTTAAAAATGAATCTTCCCCGCTTAAGTTGAGCTCCCACACACAAGCTTTAGTAGCGGCAAAACACTAAAACAGAAGTAGAAATTGTATGCCAAAGCTTCTTTCTTCCTTTTACAGCTTCACCAGAAGGAAAAAGTCAAGATGATTTATATTTTTAAAAAAAGAAAGGATGAATGGTTCAGTCTACCTTGAAGATAAAACATACATTTGCTTATCCTTTCTCAATTTTTTACCAACAATGCACAGGCAGTCCTCCAGCGAAAAGATGAAACAAAAAGTCATTCTCAAAATAATAATAAAATGCGCATTAATCAGTAAAGTGCAGGGCATGACTTTGTACTTTACTTGAGAACGAGCCAGAAAGAAGCTTTTTCGTCTTCCCCTTCAGAAATTACATGGTTTGTTCTTCTACGGTAATAATAATGCAAATGCCGCAACCACTTTAAACGCGAGAAAATGAATGGGTGCTGTGATCGTTCACCTTTTCCGACACAAGCATAAAAAGGCAGAGAAGAAGAAAATGAGATTACTTTTCTTTTTAAGTCTTTCTATTAAAACTCTTCACTACTCAAGTGAGAGCTTCTTAAATACATTAAAGAGGGAAGGTTCCATATTATTATTTTTACGCATATTTTGCCAATCTTGGGCTTCTCTCTCAGGTCATAACAAACCATCAGTTTATCAAATCAAACATTTTTTATTCATTTTTCTCTTGTAGACATTCTTCAAAATCATAACTAGACTGTTATTTATGCATAAACCTCTTATTTTTTCAGTGCCTGCAGGCAGGTAACTTCTTAGCAAGTCAAGGATTAAATGCGTGCTCTATGGAATGAAAAAGTGCACGTGTACTAGACTATGTCAGGGCTTTTGTGCGTTAAATAAAACGATTTTTTATGAACCAGCTTATTATTATCCTATTCAAAATCACTTCGTCATAATATTTCTTTTTAGTAATAGGAAATTACGATTAAGAGTGAAAAGAAAAAGAGACAGACAGGGAAAGAGGGGTTGACGTTGATCATGTTGTTGGCATACATGCACTTCATCACAGCCACCACCGCCACCACAAAATCCTAATCAGCTCAGTTGTCAAGTCGTCGTGATTCCACTCTACTAAGCATTAAATGAAATTGAGATATTATGTTTTTTGGCGTTACTTTTCCTTACCTTCTCCGTCACCATCACTTGATCACTTGATATTTATCCGCAAGGAGGAAAAAGGATAAAGAAAGCCGAAATTATTCATATATCACATAAAAGAACCCATTTATATCACATCACAGTAGAAAAAAAGTATTAACGAGCTTGCCTGTTGCTTTGCTTCTGTAAAACTATAAAGACTTGAACATATATAGAGAGAGGCTGTGGTTGAAATGATTTGATATACTTCATCATGAAGATCCCACAGAGTTACACAAAAGAGGCGTGAAAGCCATCAAACCAGGACAAGGTTAGATAAAAACCGACACTTGGACAGATTATCCTTTCCCTCTCATTTTATTCTTTTCTTCGTACCGACTTTGAGGAAGAAGGAGGATTATGAGGACAACAGAAACAACCACGACGAGACAAAGACAAGTTGAAATCTCATCTTTTCCTGAAGAAAATAAGGTGTAATAAAAGAACACGGAGAAGAATAATATATAATAATTTGAATATAATAACAATGAAAGACGTGTGCAAATAAAAGTCATTTTCTAGTTAGCTTGTGCATAATGAGATTTCTTACTTAATCAAATCACATGTATTCTCATTCTTTATAAGCCTAATACTTTCACAATGAGATGGATAAATTTATGTAAATTAAATTTTTTCTCCTCGAGACACTCTCAGTTCCTTCCTGTTTTCAAGCCTCATGTTTGAAATGAAGTTATTTACATATTAGCTTATCTAACAGACTTCATTTTAAAGGGAAAAAGATAATTTTTATTTCATATTGCCCCAAATTCAATATTTTACGGGAAAGCATACTTTGTGAAACGAAGAAAACCGCATGCTTTTGTGCTGCTCCCCTTCTTTCTTTTAAACTCTCCGGAGAAAACTTATGGAAAAGGATTTACGTTGTTCCAGAAATATCTTTTGATATATGGCCTCGGTTATACTTATAACACAAAAGACAAATTCCCTTCTGCCCCGACATTATTCTTTTTGCCCGTTATATAATAATGGATAAATCTTTGATTTATTTCTCTGACAGGTCACTTGCACATTTTTCAATGGGAATAAGATGAAACAATACGAAAAAGACATTTTCATTTGTGTGAGGACTGCATTTGTTACCCAAAATGCAATATTTTCACCAAAATCATTCAAAATTGAGAATTTGGCTCGTCCATCTTAAATAGTTTTAAAAAGTTGATTTTGTCACCCATTCTTCCGTTGTATGTGTGATTTTCGAAAAGACAATTTGGTAGAGCTACAAAAAACTTAACCTATCCGTCAAGGTGTGTACCCAAAAACCTTCCCGGTTTCTACCCTCATTACCATCATCTTCTGCCCCATTTATGGTTTAATTACATCTTCCAGTCATCAAAAGAAGGGTCATTATGACGATATCATTACTACCATCACTACCATTACCTACTTCATTCCTACTCTCCTTTCCCCCTTTCTCGTTTTCTTCTACATAAAACTCTTAAAAAAGATTAGTTTCTTTGGAAGTACTCACAAAAAAGTAAATAATAAGGTTGGATTTCATTTCAGCTAGTGTTAACTAAACAACCTGGAAACAAACATTATTCACAGGCAATAAAACTGCAGTTTAATCCAAGATAAACGAACTTTTACTCACCTACTTGTAAGAAAATAGAGGGACGAGGGTGGCTCTATACAGGATTGCGTTAGTACACAAAATATAAATAAGTATGATCAGATCAGGTCAACAACACACATAAAAATTCTCTTATAAAACCTCACCAAACCTTAAAATAACGAAGCTACATGATTATCATCGTCAAATGAGAGCTGGCCATACACCAACACCCTTCTCATTCACGACAAAACTTCAATTACAAAAGGACCAGCTTCCCAAAGCTTTTGCGTGATAGTAAAAATGATTGTGTTATAAATAAGATAATCACATTAAAAACCTCCAGAAAACACATAAAAAGTGTTTGTACACTTTATATTCACTTCAATTCCATCCCCATCCAATCTTAACACTCGTTTTTACTCCAGTCTAAAAAATGTGTATTTGTGTTCAATGTTGTTATTGTCGCCCAATTGCATTTACTTTTTATGACTAAATTTTCTCTTTTTAAAGTGTTAGTAAACTCAAATCCCATTTCATTTTCTACATATCTACTTTAAATTAGATTGGAAACTGTCTCTGTGATTTTTACTACGCAAGATTACAACAACCCAAACGCACTATTTTATTTTAAGTCATTTCGTTTAAAAAAGAAAATGACCAAGTCGATTTCTTATCCAAACTATTTCAGTATTAATATCAAGATTACAGAGGAAAATAATCTCGTAATAGATTCCTATTTTAACTCTACATTAAGTCAGGTACATTTCGAAATGACATAATAATTGGCATTTTGTCCCCTTTCCCAAGTGGGGTACATCCACATAATAAAAAATAAATAAAAGTCGCAAGACACGGAGTATGTGAAATGTGATTAAAAGTTCTTGTAATGTCCTACTTAAATATATTGCAGTTTTGGTCAATAAAAAGTCCAATATGTCTTATTTATCCTAATGTATAGGAGAGAAAATTCAAAATACTGTCTTAGCAAAGATACAAACGCTATAGTGTCTCGTTTTTCCTTTTTGTGTAATGCACAAAGGAATGACCTTCCTATCGCATTCACTTACTTTCCCCAAAAAAGTTCTTTTCAGAAAATAATATCACATTCCACAGAGCGATAATAACTCTGACTTAATATCTTTATATGAAGCGACATGT
>JAANSO010002373.1:0-13673 GCA_036507315.1 Lepidocyrtus fimetarius
AAACGGAATTCAATAGATGCCATTATCCAATTAGAAACAATGGAATGTCTCCGATCAATTAGATTTTTGTCCAGAAAAGAATGATTTTTCCAGGAATTCCAAGGAACGATGAACATCCAAAGGATTGGAGCTGAGCTTGGCATCATTTCCGTTTCACTTGGAGCTTGGAATTGAGCATTCTCGTGTTGTTGGCCAAACTCAAATCTCCAAAACAAGGTTGGAAGTTTGTACATATCAGGAAATACAATTGCTCCGTTAAAGCTCTCGATCCTGAATGGCACGAAAAGTGTTTCAATTTGGTGAGGAGGAAGCAAAGAAATCTGGATTTGACTATGCCAAGGTTTTGAATGTGCGGAAAAGGCACGATAGTTGACTAAATCACATGATGTCAAGTTTTGATTAGCCCTTCCTGATTTTTCTTCATTTCCAATGGATTCAGCACATTTTAGTTTGGCTTGTGGAACTTTAAATTCCTTTTCTGCTCTCCATTCAAAGACATACTTTGCGGTTTGAATGTTTCCTGTAGTATTGACTATGACAGGGATTGACCTGCGGAGGATTACGGGAATTTTCAAAGGTACGAGGTCGACCTCCATGAAGTTATGCAGAATTATTAAGCACCCGTTTAATTCAAATTGGGTTAGTTGAGAAAGGTTGACAAGTTTTATTTCGCCCCATTTTTCAAAAAGGCTTTTGTAATAGTTATTTAAGACGGTGGAGGTGCTCGGCTTTAAAATATTTGTTTTATTGAAATCCTGCAATGGGATTTTATAGATTTGGGGGTAAGAAACGACTAAATTAAAGTTAACTAGTGTAATTAATATTAAAATAGTTTTCCTCATCTTAAACTATCAATTTCACTAATTTGATAAGCTTTTTATTAATTATCAACCTGAAATCAAAAAGTAATTTGTCAACCAGTTAAAATATTTGTTTTTTTTAAGTACAAAATATTCAATTCTTAAAATAAAATTATTCTTAAGAAATGTAAGAAAGGCGTGTATTCCAGGATTAAAGCTCAAGAAATAACCTTACCTTGGACATTAATACTAAACTAATCGTAAGCAACAGCAGAAGGTAATTTCCAGGTGGATAACTATTGTTTGCACTTCTCTTTAATTTCCTTTTACAAAATATTACAATGCTTATTCGAGGGTGAAAACCGTAACTTCAAATTATTAAAGAAAGCAACCTTGAAATAAAAATTTAAGCTTCAAGAATCCTTCGACAATTCATTCCTATCCTTAAAACAAATCTTAAATCATTTCACTAGATAAAATATTCTAAAATGTTGAAACATTTACAAAAAGAAACTTATGATATTTTTCTCAATTATTTTAAACTAATTGCATTGACTTCTATCGTAATATCTTATTTTTAACTTTCGTTGAACATCATTTGTCTAATTAACCATGCTAGGTATTTCAAGGTTAAACTCCCCAGCCGAAACTAAGAATTAATTTTAAATTGTACAACAGCCAGTATTTAAAATAAAGCGATGTCATAAAACCCCGTGTTCATGTCTGCTTATGAAAAAATGCTTTGAAGAACTCATTTTACTTTTCATAAAAATCTAGGGTGACTTGATACGCTTCCCACGAAATTCAGCTCTTCAAATGTCATCATCATAAACTTTCTCCGAAATGGAAAAGAAAAGGAATAACAAACAAACCCTTTCTCCGAACCATTTCTTGTTTTTAAATCGTTAATTAACTAACTTTGGTAAGTTTTGAAGCGTATTTTAATTGGCTTGTTGTTATTCCACTTCTAAAAAGGATTGCTTTGCAATTTGGTAATTGCAGGTGGAAAGGTTCAGAGGTCACTGGGACATTAGACAAAATTTATTTTGAAGTTAAAATTATTTTAAAACTCGTCGAGAATTGTTGCAATGGCAAATGCAGGTGATGAAAATGGTGTCATTAAGGCTTTGGAAATTACTGAGGTAAAATATTATTAAAAATAATTAGTTGGAATAGAATAAATTGATTATACAATATCATGTTGGAATTAATATAATTAATATAAAAATTTAAAATACTTGATGACTTTTGTTTTGTTACTTTTAAACAAAGTTACTGGAAAAGGTGTTGAATTATGTTCCTAACGAAGACTTGAAGAATGCTCGGGCATAAAATATTATTAAAAATAATTAGTTGGAATAAAATAAATTGATTATGCAATATCATGTTGGAATTAATATAATCAATATAATAATTTAAAATACTTGATAATTTTTGTTTTGTTACTTTTAAACAAAGTTACTGGAAAAGGTGTTGAATTATGTTCCTAACGAAGACTTGAAGAATGCTCGGGCAGTTGCCAGATTGTGGAGGGATGTGAGTCTAGATAACTTCCGGAGCAGTTGGATTTATGTCGTGGATCCTGAGACTGAGGCTAAGCGGATGCTTCAATTGGTGAGTACTTATTTGATTAATTGGAAGATTATTATTAAATTATGATTGATTGATTTGGATGGCCTAATGTTGAATTATGTTCCTAACGAAGACTTGAAGAATGCTCGGGCAGTTGCCAAATTATGGAGGGATGTGAGTCTAGATAACTTCCGGAGCAGTTGGATTTATGTCGTGGATCCTGAGACTGGGGCTAAGGGGATGCTTCAATTGGTGAGTACTTATTTGATTAATTGGAAGATTATTATTAAATTAGGATTGATTGATTTGAATGGCCTATTAAATATATTTTTTGAAATTCTTTTGATAGACAGTGGGCATTGATGCAAACGGTGGACTTCTTTCTGACGATGAGCAAAAAGCTTCGTTATCTGCAGCCTTCCCCCCTCCACCGACCTTGTATGCCTTTGAAGACAAGCCGTTTAAGAAGTATCGGTTGATGGGGCCGCTGGAATTTCCTCCGCCTACTAATATAATCAATTATGCAATTGACGTAGGCTTCAGAAAAATGCGCTATTTCTGGGAAGGGTGTGCTCCCCATCTTACTTATCTTGATCTGAAGGGTGGAAGCTTTTTTTATAAGTCTACCTTCATCGACGGTCTCATCTGGCTCCTCAAAGCTTGTCCAAACTTGGAAGAGTTGGGAGTCGCTCCAGATTGGTATCTAAACCCCTTCTCTAATGAAACCGAAAGACAACCTTTCGAATTTGAATCAGTTTGTGTTTACAATGGATATGACATTCTGAAAAAACTCAAAATTTCAAAAAAGAATTTATTAAAAATGAGAAGCAATCTAGCACCGAAGGTGAAATCTTTGTCCATTGAGATGCCAAACGTTATCCAAGTAAGCCGGCAAAGGAATTTGTACGACTTGATTGAATTTCACGGAGATAGAAATACCAGACAACATTATTTATCCCTTTGGATTTGCATGTTCAGCTTAATGCCAAACTTAGAGGTAACTCATATAGGAAAGATTTTAAAATATTTGCAAAAATTATGAGTTTTTAATTTATTTCATAATACCCCTTTGCTCCCAGAGTTTGTCAATAAAAGGACTACACTATTTTTATGTGATGCATGTTCTTCCTCAAAATACTCCCGTCAAAAACCGATTTATTCAACTTACCAGTTTCGAATACATTGGAGAGAAGATCTCGCCTTGGCACAACCATTTTTCTCTGGTTCCTTTATTAAAATACCTGGACCTGTTGAAGAAAGCGTGTGGTTCTAAATCTCTAAAAAACTTGGTACTTATGAAGATCAATTTCCACTGCTTGTATTCATTCCCTACGACATGCCGTAATGTGCTGTTCCGGATTCGAAAAACGATTGAAACTCTTAGCATCGGATTGAGATATAAGGAAACATTTGATACTTTCCCACCGCAACATTACATGTTCGATCTTTTCAACTTCATTTTTCCGAATTTGACTGACCTTACTTTGGAATTGGACTACCAATACAAGTCGTCGACATCTGTCACTTTCGAGAACTTCCTTTTCTTGGATTTCTCTGTTTTTCGAGGGACACCAAACCTGACACGATTCAAGATGGAATATCTGCACGTTCCTGACAGAGACTGGTTGAGACGGAGACTGACTGCAGACGACCTACAATTTGGTGAAGGTGGTCCAAAATGGTATGAAACGGAAGGGGCTAGAGTAGGAGCAGACAATGAAAATCTTCAAGGGATAAATCCATTGGAAGGGGATGGGAACGAGACATTCGATTTTGAAGAAGAAAATGAAATCTATCTTGAGAAAATGAAGGAATTTTATTTCACCGGACGCTTCACAACTGAAGCTTTGCTCCTCCTTGGGAAATGGATGAAGAATTTAAAGGAGTTTGCTGCAATTTTTGATGAGGAGACCATTTTCATCCCTTTTGTTGTTTGGCCAGGAACTCTGAAGAAATTAACTGTGCTGGAGGCTTCCTTTGAAGGAGGAGGATTAAGGGAAATATTCATTTCTAACCTGAGGAGAATGTATCCAGAAACGGAAATTGTGGTGGAGGGGCAGGTTGGTATTCCTCTGCAGCAATTACAACTTGAAGATGATGAGGAGGAAGATGAAGAGTGGTGAAAAGGGTTGTAGAAATTTTTATGACTTAAACTTAAACCAGTAATATTTTCCAGTTTTTATATCTCTTAAATTTTAATTAAATAGTTCAATAGTTGTCCATATTTGTATTGTAATATACATATTTATTTGTATGATTTGTTTTGCCAACTACATGAATTACATAATTTATTAGTTCAAATGAGTCCAAATAGTTGATGTGGTGTTTTCTTTTAGATTTAATAATTGATGTGGTTGCTTTTTTATTTTGTCAACTGCATTATCAAGACAATTTGTTTAATGGCTAACTATAAGGGTAATGATTAAGGATGAAGATATATACGATTACGACTACGAATTAAATGCTTCATTATTTTGACACAATAATATGGGCTTTTCATTTTTTTCTACCATTTTTTCATACAAAAACCCATTTTATTAACAGCATTGGCATTCTTCTCAATTCAGAAACACATTTTATTTATTCCTGTCGTAAATTGAAAAACATTAAAAGGCACTTTTGGTTTGAGTGGCGTTTCTGAGAAATCTTCAATTTTAATTTTAAAAAACCCTTATCGCTAAATGTTAATTTAATAGTAAGATATATTACCATCTCGAATACTGTGCAAAAAGTACAATATAGAATATTTTGTTAGACTTTCGAGCAAATTCCATATTTACTACACACAATATAATTAATAACTTTGAAACATGAAACAATGAATTAATAAATATTATCAAAGAAGCGCCTTTACCTTAAAAAAATTAACAAAAGTAAATATAATATAAGCTAATGCTTGAAATGGTAAAATAATGCTCTGAGTTATTCACGTAGCAGATTTTTATTTTCTAAGTTGGCTTTAACTTCAGTTAATCCATTTCCACTACAAAAAGGTAATTTTAAAATAGTAAAAGCCAAGCAGAGAGTTAAAAATAGATTCCCGCTTAGCTTCCCAAAATGCATATGAAGGCAAAAAAACCCAGGCTGACCAGGTTCAGCCACAACCCTGTCAACCCCACTTTTCTCTGTTCATATGCATTTTGGGAAGCTAAGAGAGAACCTTTTTTAACTTGTTATGTCGAAAGACTTTCTTTTCCCTGGAAAGAACGTCTGTGATGTTTTAAAACTTTTACAGTACAAGTAAATTTTGACCAGGTATAGAAAGAACTTGCATGTACTGATGATCTTTTAACTAAAAATAAAATGACTCCATCGCTTGCTTTCTAGTCTTTACTTAAACTGTATTTATTTTCCAAACTCCATCTAATTTAACTAGTCTACATGAGTTATTCCAGTAATGAACTTTTAATTACGAACCTTTTAGGAAATGGGGTATTTTATTAAGTATTATATTTTTAATCATGATTATTTTTATGTTGTTGAGCATGACGTTTTAAGGAATCCAGCCGGTGGAATGTTTTGCCACAAGAGGGGCATTCAAAAGGCTTCTCTTCGGTGTGAATCCGTTCATGTCTTTTCAAATTGTTCGAATTTGCAAAACGTTTGCTGCACATTTTACACTGAAAAGGTCTTTCCCCTGTGTGAATCCTTACATGACTGCTCAATGTGCTCTGCTGGCTGAACTTCACACCACAAACTTGACATTGGAAGGGTTTTTCACCAGTATGAATTCTTTTATGTTTCTTTAAACTGTCCGGCCTGGTGAAGCTTTTGTCGCAAATCCTGCATTTATATGGGTTTTTACCATCATCATCACCTGAATTTATGCTGTTGAGTTTTTTCTTTTCTGTGAAGAGCTTCGAGGCATTTTTCTGATGAGCCTTTGAAAAAATCAAAGTTTAATTAAGCGCTTACAGAATTTTTTAGGCTAATCATTTTCATATGACAACAAATTAAATTTCTTGCTTACCCTTTTCTTAGCAATTTTTCTTTGACTATCAGTTTCAAATTGTTTCGCCAGCCGAAGTGAACTCCTGCATTTGTTGTTCACAGTGGATTTAAAATTACTTCCGGAATTTTGTAAGTTTTCACTGTTTTTCCCTTTCGCTGTAGAAGCTGCAGCGTTTTCATCCTCATCCGAAAATGAGTAAGCTTGGGCGATAAGCAGCAAACTCATTTTGTAAAGTTATTTTATTACAATTTACAAATTCAACTTTAAAGTAACTTTTAAAACTCGTTTAATGCATTTGTTTTCACCCAGTCAGTTTGTTTTGCAAGAAATGAACTGATTTAATACAAAACTTTTGCCCGTGAATTGCTAATCCCTTGTGGAAAAATCTGTCATTTTTACTTAACTATTTAAAGCAAAAATTTAAGCCTTTAAATTTAAAATAGAAAAGAACCATGACTTACAATATTATAGCTAAACTCAACCCTTTCCTCAATAGAGAATTTGAAATAATCATTCTTCAGTTTCTAATCCTTTTCAATATTTTAAGGTCTTTTTGTGACTTTTTCTTAATTAAAATTTCATGAAATCGTCTACGTGACTGAACTCCAGTACCTTTACATTTTTGGATTGGATTTTAATTTTTTAACATTACCTTTTTAGAAACATCTTAATTATCAACAATATTTTTCCTTCGACCCTGCAACATAATTAATTAGCATTCTTATTACTGGATGAACGGGTCTGTCTGTCTGTCTGTGGGTGCGATATCTCAAAAAAGCTTTAACGGATTTAAATGAAATTTGGCAAGCAGTTGTAAATGGTAAATTGCAAAACCTAACCTGTCGTGGTTCAATTTGGCCGTTTTTCCTTTACAAATCAAGCTAAAGAAGACTTGCAAGGTACATTTTGGATATTTGAAGGGAAAGGATTACAATTTTTCTAGAAAAGGAAGGATCAAGCATCAACGCCGTAAATTTTAAAAGTACCCTTTACATTTTACTGTACTGGCCTGAGGAAGCAGAATAACATTTTTTGAAGTACTTTCGAGAGACTAAAGTCACTTAAAAGATTTAAGATGGAATGGATGCAACATTTCATTGTTGAGGATGATTTTAGTCCATTTCTATCATTCAAATTGATGGGACGTGAATTATTTAAGCACGATTTAGAATCAAAGTGAAAACAAAGTTGGTTGAAAGTTGGGGATAAAAACCATGAGTTTGTTGCTTATCTCCCAAGCGTATTCAATCTCCGACGATGAAGACGAAGCTGCTGAAGCTTCAGAAGTTCAAGTTAAAAACAAAATCAATGAATGTTTAGAAAACGCCAAAAATCAAGGGAAATCTCAAAAAGGCAAGAATAAATGTCGACCAGCGAAACTGTTAACACCGATAAATCAGAATGAAGTTCAAAAGGAAAACGCCGCTCGTGAAACAAGTCCAAATCTTTTTGAGCAGTGGCCATTTGACAATTGCAAAATTGTGTTTAACTCTAAAAACGAAAACGGGACGGCTGCAGGGATTAAAATTAATGAAAACGCTGGAAAAATTGAAAATGGGGGGTGGAAGAAAGAAAACAAAAAGTTTGTGTTTTATGAAGAAATAACTTCCTCAAATCAAGCTTACTCGAAGGGATCTAGAGACGAATCAGTCACGACAGCAGATAAAGAGGACGAGACTGAGGACGAAAATGAGGACCATATTTTTACTTCTTCGTTTCTGAATCTGTTGGATCAAAAGAAAGATAAATTTGCTGAAAAACCCGTAAGCACAACGTATTTTTTATTAGTAGGTTTGCAATGCTGTAAATATTTTAATGAAATTTTTATTTTTATTTAGATTGCGGAGAAGCCAATTGTCGCTAAGAAGCCGCCCCCAACAAAGAAACGCAGATTGGAAAACAATCGTCTGAATGTTTCTTTCAGCTCAGGGAAGGATGTAAACTTTGAAGTCTGCGACAAAATCCAGCAAAAGAAAACGCTGGCTCTAAATCAGTGCATCATGTGCTATAAGCAGTTTAACGCACATTTTAAACTTGAACGTCATATAATATCCCATATTAAAGAGAAACCTTTCTCTTGCAACGTTTGTAACGAAAGTTTTGCCAATTTGTCAAATTTGAGATGCCATAAATTAATTCACACTGGGGATAAGCCACATTCATGCATTGTTTGCGACAAAAGCTTCATTACCTCAAGGGATTTAAAAAGGCATCAAAGAATTCACACGGGAGAGAAGCCTTTTCAGTGTTCAGTTTGCAGTGCCAGCTTCAACCAGTCAAACCATTTAAAAAGACATGAACGAACACATACAGGGGAAAGGCCTTATCAGTGCACAATTTGTAGAAAGCGTTTTGCACAATCATCAAATTTGAGAGGTCATGTGCACGTCCACAATAAATAAACCATTTTGAATGAGTTTCTTGTGTGGCATTTACTCGGCGGCATATCTTAAAACGTCATATTAAAAAAATTATTGGTCGCAAATGCTGATTCGTGTAAATAAGTTTACTTCCTTCTTTTTTGAAGTTCTAGCTACGTGAATATATTGTAATAACGTATGATTTGTACAATAAATAGCTTAGGTTTATTACTGACAAAACACCTGATATTTCTTTAATTTTATTAAAGAAATTAATTAAGATTATATTTTCCCTTCAAATGCAGACGATTTAAGTGGGGAAAGAAAGTGGTTCACCGATTTGTCCCCGTATTCATTTCCGAACTTAACTAAATTCAAAGTAGTCCTTGATTTCACTGATTTGAGCTATGTCGGTCTAGTTTTTGACGTTAAGTCGGATAGTTTTCCTTTGAAGTTCGACTTTGGTACATTAAAAGGAATGCCGATGCTAGAACAATTGGAAGTTGTATTGGAAAAAGTGAAAAACAAAGGTTTAAGAAGTCCAGGAGTTCAAGATTGGATATTTGCAGGTGATCGTTGCAAATATTTGCCAGCTGGGGTTACCCTGGATTACTTTTACTCAGAGGAAGCTCCAATTTTATGCAGAAAACTGAAACAATTCGCTTTCCAAGGGTGGAGCCTGAACGACGAAGATATTCAACTCGTTTCCGGTTGGTTTCCAAACTTGACTCGTCTTAAGGCTGATGTGAATCCTGACACTCTATCTAGCTTGCTAGGATATTGGCCGTGGTTGGAGAAACTGGATATTCAAACGGAGAGGTTGATTTCATTACGGGAGCTGCGTCCTCTTAAGGAAAAACAAAAACATCTTCAAGTATTCCAGACGATCTTAGGACATCGGGACCCAATTGAGCTGGCGTTGAAGGAGCATAACGGGGTGTTGTACTTCTCTAATCTTAGCTCGGAATCTGAATGCTCCGAATAACGTCCCAAAGTTTTCACTTAGCTTCTATCAGCAAGTAATCGTATCGCAGCAAGCATTGAATTAAAATGTTAAATAAATATTGTAAAAAGTATTCGTCAAACGTGTCAAATGCAAGGCAATGTAATTCTCTATTATTATTATTATTATTATTTTATTACGAAACCAACAACCTTTACAAGGTACTTAGGTCGATTAAGATATATTCTTAATCACATTCAAAATACATAATAAAAAAAAGACATTAATTAATTCATGTATAAGTAAAATTATTTAAATTGCATTTGTTTGTTAAAATTTATATTAGTTAGTTATATTTTATAAAAAAAAATTAATTTCTGGGAGTGCAAAAATAGTGAACTACTCAATCCGTCCACACTTTGCTACTCTCTAGCATTATTAATACGTTTTTGAACTATATAAGTTACTTAAAATAATTTAATTTTAATTACATTTTTTATTTCCCGCTTAAATAATCACTTTAAATAGATATAAAATTAATCACTGCTTTATATTAATTTACAGAGAGAGGTTGTATGCTAATTTATTATTTCTTTTCATGTGTAGAGATGTTCTTTCGCCGTTTTGGTTGTATTCGTTGAGAGGTAGTAGGTGCATCCTGATTCAGCTCATCTATACTTCTTTTTCTTGAGCGCGTATTAGCTGGAGACTTTTTCATTGCTTCTTTATGCTGCTGCTGTTGTAGTTTGGTTTTATCTCTGGTTACACTAATTCCCTTAGATTTGTCGTTTCCTTTTAATTTATGGCAGAAAGACAGGGCAGCATTCACTTCATTCCTTGAGTTGAGATGAATACGTATTGGTCTCACTTTTTCACTAGGTTCACCAATTCTGTTATCTTTTATGTACAATTTGTTATCTGGTAAGATAATTTCAAGAAGTTCTTTCAAGATTGAGGTCGCATCATCAGTTTCAGGTACACCAAACACTATCAAATTACTGCTTTTTATGAGTCTGTCAGTTTGTTCTTTTAGAGCTAAATGCGACGATTTTATGTCAACTATTTCACCTTGCACTTGATTCGTGTTATTTTCATGTTTGGAGCTTTTTTCTTTACATTCTAACAAGTTCTTTTCAATTTCGCTCAGCCGTACCGATTGTTCCTCTTGCCTTTTACTAATTGATTTTAGTTCATTACTGACATCTGCAACTCTGCTACTGATATCAGCAAATTTGTCCTTTATGAATGTAAAAAGTATTATATAAGTATTTTATTGATAACTTCTTGGAAATCATTAACCTTTTAATAAACTAGATGCATTAATGCCTTAACGTAAACTAACATAAAAGCTTAATTAATTGAACTATAATACATAGTTTAACTGTACTAATCCATCCGTTCCATTTCAAATTTACACACCTCAACATTACAAAAGCAGTAAAAGCATATATTTTCCTAATGTTGTTATCCGTCAATAGCCAAAGTAGATCTAAAAACAGCGAGAATCCTTCCAATACATATTGTAAAGCCGTTATGCATGCGTTAGTCAATACACATTTAACCATTATTGATGAATTTTGTAAAAACTCCCTTAAGGAAATATAACGTCCTATTAATTTCAATTTTGCAGTAGTATTTCCATCGCAGTGATTTTACCGTGTATTTATTCTGACACCTAAATACCGAATATAAGAATTTTATAGATAATTGTTTCAGAGCTTCGAAAAAGCTAATTTTAACTTCACAGAGAAAAGCCAAACCAGCGATTATTAACCCAGTAATTAACAAGAAAAAAACCACAACAATATTCCCTTCCAAGTTAGCCCCAGTGGGCGTTTTAGATTCAGCTTCGATATCAGTTTTATTATTTTGGTCAAGTAAAACGGAAATCGTTTCCAATAAACTAAACCACTTCCCAATAATCCCAGACTGTTTAAGAGCTCCAAGCCGAAGCATAACAAATGATGGGACCTTCCCCGCAAAATAGAATCCAACCTGATTGGTAAAAAAATATTCTTTGAATACATTTCCCCCATTTGCGTAAAATTTATTTGCGTGCGCATTAGCTTCAATGGAGGGAATGACAAGGCCACTTCCTACACATTTAGCAAAATCTAACCGGAGAAAGTTTTCTTCAACTTCTTCATACAATTTAGTTACAAATTCCGCGTCCCTGTAACCAGTAAACCCTGGACAATACTCCGTATCAAAGTTATTTAAAACACAAGCTGGATATCTCAATCTAAAAACGGAAATGACTTCAGAAATGATATCCTTTGGAATCCAAAGTCTACTATAATTATAAAGTTTACTCTCCACGTTGCTTTGAATTGCTTTTTCATACTTTAAAACAGAAGACTGAATGTCTACGTAACTTCCAGCTTGTGACTCCCAAAAGTAGTGGTGGCCTCGATGTTCCATTGCATCCTCCCCTATGTTTCCACTGGTTTTAATAAGTGAATGTTCAATTTCCACCCATCTGTAAACTGATTTTACATAAAGTGGAACGCCGTCGTCAATAATTTCTTCAAGTGTTTCGTACTTTTGGAGTTTTCTTGGAGCAACCATATTATAAACATTCGTGTTTTTATACCCATTGCTTAGAATGATCCCCATCAAGAGAAATATTCCAAGTAGAATCCTAATCTTATCGTTTTTAACAAATGTGTCACTCGGAAATGGATCACCTTGCTCTAGCAAAACTTTGATTAAACCGTACATTTTTTCGAATTTTCCATTTGAGTTGCTTATCATTTGCCAAACTACTGCAACAACAATTAAGCAACCTCCCAAGCATATCCAAACAAAACCCTCATAAGCAATGACAACTTCTCTGAACAGAAGCCGTTCCTCCACTCGAAATCCGCAAGTCACCACTTGCATTGTATTTAACGGGTCTGGAAACCCCAACGGAAGACTTTCTCCATTTAAAAAGCCTTCCTCCAAATACGTTCGAACCGCCGAATCCCAAACGTGATTAAAAAAGAATGAGGCATTAGGCCTAGACTTTCGCCCATTTTCACACCTTCTGTAAGAGTTAAATACTTGTCCGTGTCCATATTTTCCAAAAGCCAACATCCAAACATTTACAACCAAAGCATGAAACAATAGCTTGTCTGTGATTTTACTTTCTCTTCTTAGGTTTTGAAGCCAGTTATGCGAGCTGAAATAATTCCTGCATTTTTGAAACACATCATCAAATATCCCAAAAGAGTGAAACCTAAATTCTGTCTGTATTTCCTTTCTCATTAGTTCGTTTTCTAGTTCAACGCTGTTGATAGTGTTTGTAAAGTTTACATTCAATTTTGAAAACGATTTCAGTTCAAAATATCGGTCGGAAAATTTCTCCAAGTTTCCAAAAACTTCTACTGAATTTACCGCATCGGGGTGATTGCTTCCTTGTTTAATGTTATCCCTTGCAAAACCTCCCAGTTAGTCCATCTCTGAACAATATTTTTCCTCGAACTTTCCTTCAAATCTTTTAAAGCAATATGCATTTTGGGAAGCTAAGAGAGAACCTTTTTTGGAGGAACTGGCCTAAACTGGTTTCTCTCAGGCAGAGCTGCGAGCTCAAAAAAGTTCTTTGTTGAGTTCGTTCTTAGTTGTTGCTTGTGCTTTCTTTGAAAGAATTTTAGTGCAGAGTTGCTTTTTTTCTAATCAACATGTTTAAAAAATGTCGAGTTTTCGCTTTTACAAAATTTTTGAAATTGGCTGCCCTATTCCTTAATATTTCGCGCTTATTCCCCTTCACTCTGATAAATGGTACTACTTTTGTTTTCCGTTTACAAACTCTCAGCCCACAAGACTGTATTTGCAGGTTAAAGCAAATTCCGTGCAACATTTGTTTAATCCTAACCCACAAATTGACCGGATTTTTTGTTTTCCATTTCACAAGTTCCAAGAGAAAGCAAGAAAGTGTGAGAGAAATGGCAATGCCCCAATACCCAACAACAATCATTTGCACTTCCTGGGGCACAAGCTCAATGGTTTCCTCAGTCAAGCCGTGATTTTTCTCTTTACCTCCTTTGCAATTACCCCCACAGTTT
>JAANSO010002374.1:0-13671 GCA_036507315.1 Lepidocyrtus fimetarius
TCAGTATTTGCTGGCGGAAACGAAGGACCTTATTGCAGTACCGTTAATCCTCCGGCTTCATACGACATTGTCTTCGGGGTCGGTGCCACTGACAATAACACAAACGTGCCCTATTGGTCTTCTCGAGGACCCGTACTCAATGGAGCTCTCATGGGGTACAGATCCTCACCTGAATACTCACAATTTGGTTTCTCGGAAGGATTTTGTCAGCACCATTGTGTAGCTGGAAACATTGTGTGGCTGATGGAGACAGAATTATTTGCTCACTTATCAAGCCGGATATCTCTGCTCCAGGTTTAAGTTTGAATTCTTCAAATGTAGCTAGTGACACGGCTTATAAACCAATGTCGGGAACATCTTTTTCAAGCCCAACCGTAGCCGGAGTTATGGCCCTGATGATTTGTGCGAATAAGCAAACTCCAGGAAATCCAAAAAGATTAGAAATTGCAAAAGTTTTCAGTATTTTAAAAAGTACGGCAGACACAAGTAAAATTAATTTAGAGGAGGGAAATGATGTGCAAAGTCCAACTAATTTTGCAAGGTCCTCTAACCTCCTTTGTAACATTGGGTTCGGGCTGAAATGTAATAGCTTCCCGAATAATATCTACGGGGCGGGACAAGTTGATGCATGTGCGGCAGTTAAAATGGTGAGGTCTGGTAAATTTTAGTATGTTAATCTAGCCTATGTTCTTATTCATTCATTCGTTTTTACTGAATTTTTAATAAAATTGCGACATACATACTACATAAAAAGCAAATCCGTAAATTTGTTTGCAAATGACATTTGCTTGCAATACAGAGATTAAGTACCAGAAGTTGGTAAAATTCAATATTTTCAAAAGTTTAAGGTTAAACCCTGAGTTGGTTTTAATCTTAGGTAATATCTTGACTTTGTTTTAGAACTTCACAAGATTTAAATACCCGCTCGTGAAAAGGAGTGGAAGATATTAAAAGCTTTTAGTTTGCTTAAAATTTCTTTGCTTTCGATATGTTAAAAGCGCAGTTAAAATAGTGTTTTACTAAAATACAGTTAATCCACAGGAAATGAAAAAATAGACGTTTTGTGGATATATCTTGAATTATAGACCCATTCTTACAAAAAATCAGCAATCTATTTAAGTTTTTAAAATATCAAGTGTACTTTAGATGATCATCTTGCTTATGCATTTTATTAACACAGATTAGTCTGACTTCAAAGCTGTTCAATGAGTTTTCTTTCCTTTTTTGTATTTTTCTATTGTTTGCCAAAATACTTGAAAAACTGATTATGTATATTTATGGAAAAATTGGTTAAAAAGTAAACAAATTGAGAGAAAATACTAAGGAAAGTGAGTTTCCACTCTTTTTTACACCCCATTACCTCAATCGTTTTATCTACTATTTTAAGCATAACTTTGTAAAACATATTTTTCAGAAAATTCAACAATAAAAATCTTGTCACGCTCTTTTAACATTTACAATGCTTTTAAAGTGTTTTTATTTAAATGGTGTTTTAAGTAATTCGGTTTTTAAATTTAAATGAGTTTTTAAACGCTATTTGCTAAACACTTAAATATCCAAACGTTTAAGCTATTTTTTAGCATTTAGACAACCCCAATGATATGATAGTGAGAAAAATATTTAAAATTCAACTTCGTTTGAATGCTGTTCAATTTTTGCAAAATGTATTAGTCAAAATGAAGCTGAAAATATTTTGTATGTCATTCTTTTATTTGATTTTTTCAATGCTATTTCCCACTCAAACCATCGCATCCCTTCTATCACTTAATCAAAATTTGCAAAATATTTTACTTAAATCAGAACTTCCCATTGATATATCCGAGCTGTCAAATTTTATAGGCAAGAACTGCCTCCACATCATAACTAGCTTTCAAAAAGTTGACTTATTGAACATACGCGAGTTTCCTGTGGTTCTTCGCCACGTAGTTCCCAAGGCATTTACCACTCCCTGGTCAGACTTTAGCGTTATCGTGGAATGGCTCACTGGGCAGGAATTTTCTAACTGGAATGTGAGCAGACAAAATTGCCTCATGGGAGTTATTCATGCTTGGAGAATGGATTCAGACGTAACACAAACTAAAGATCTGTTGACATGTGGCATTATAAACTTTTTTAATTTTGCTTCAAAATCAAAACCTTGGACATGTGAAGTTCAAACAGAAATTCTTAGACCACCAAATATATTAAAAGCGGTTAAAGAAACGGTATTGTTTGAAGGTTTTACCGCAGTTACGCATGAATACTTTGATATTTGGTTCTACGGAAAGGGAGCAATTCCAGATTCCTACGCATTTCAAACATACTTTCCTAGTTCAATTTCACTCGTTCGGATTTTAATTTCAGGGGAAATAGCGACCGGAGAAGACAATCAATTTTACAGTCTTGTCATGGATTGGATGAATTTCATTGCAAACATGCGAGGAACTGCGATTGGAGTGAAATTATTTGCTCAACATGAGCTTCACTACATTGCATTTTTAAATACGGGGGAAAATGAGATTCAGGAAATAAAATATTTCATTTCGGTTCAGTTAGTTCTATGTACTATTTGCGCAACAAACAGAGAGCGTGTAAAATTTAAATTAAATCGGGTAAGAAGGAGTAGTAAAGTTTACGAAGAATTGAATGAATTTGTAATACAAGTTAAATCTCAAATTGATGTGGACGAAAATGGGGCAACGCGACTTTTTGAATCTTGTAGTCATCATAAATTAATCTCGAGCAAGTTTGTAAGGAATTTAGCTGAGGTCACGACAGAGCTCTGGGTTTTCATTTTTAGAAACTACACTTACTTCAATGGGTTTGCACAAAAGTCTTTATATTTCTGCAATAACGGGAAACATTACATTTTAAAGAGAAATTCAAAGGATAACATCCAAAGGCTATTTCTAAAGAATATAATTCCAGTTTTGCACTACTCTGCTGAAACTTCTAGAAGCCTGCACAGCGTGCTTTACGTTCAAAACAAGTTAGATGGGCTTCAACTAGTAAATTGCGGATTTCGAGAAGCTCCCCTTCTCTTTCAGCTATTTCTATCCGTATACGACACTTATGTTTGGGGTTTCTTGCTACTTTCATTAATTGCTTTGACCGTTTCATGGCGAACTGAAGCTGTTTCATGCTTTGGAAAGGGATTTGCTTTAATGAAGGTACTGCTGGAACAAGGAGATCCGATTCCAAACAAAGCATTTGGCAGAAAAGACACTTGCGTGCTCCTCGTAACGTTTCTATTTGTTGGGATCGTTCTAAGCAACGGTTATAAAAACACAAATGTCTACAACATGATATCCTTAAGGGAACCTGCAAGATACGAAACGTTGGAGGAGTTGGTGGAGGATTCTATTCCAATTTACGTGAAGAGTAAAGACGCTTTAATAAGCTACTGGATCCTAGAGTTCTTCAACTCGTCTGCTTCTGACTTCGGCTTCGACAATGATTCATTTCCGATTTATTCAGAAAGGCATCTTGTAGGGGATTTAAATGAATTTGAAGAATTTGAGTACTTTAACGTTTACTCAACTGTTTTTGCTCTTGTTAACAATGACGCCACTCAAAGACATCCTCAATTTTATAAAAGCACACCGGAAATGTACAACGAGGAATTGCTTTACAATGTGAGCTCTCTTTTCCCAAAATGGCTTCTACCGGAAGTTGCCTCCCGATACCTATTAAACCATCCGCAGTGGAAAGATGAAAAACCAGATGAAAGGTTGGTTACTTTGCCATCGGAAGCCAACCATGGAAAAGCTGCGATAAAATTACACGAGCTTTATTTAAAAGAGGAAGAGAAACATTTGTTTGATGTGCTTAGAGCTTGTGATAAAACAGCTTTGCTTCTCCCTTCCAGTGTGGCCAAGTCGTTGGGAAAAAGCCTGTGGGGAAAGGGAGGAAATGCACTGAGGGAAATTTATTTTCAGTCCGGGTTTCATTTTTATTTCCATTGGATAATTCCAATAGGGATTAACTTGAGGGTTTCGAAATTGAAGGAATCTGGAATAGTTGAATGGTGGAGTTGTATAACAGAAAGGTTTGCAATGGATCCAGGAGATAAAGTTTTGGTTTCAAAAGAGGAGTCTGAAAATGAACCATCAAGTGCCCGCTTAGATGGAAATATTATCGTCGTGTTTATTGTACTTTTAGCTGGGCTTGCAGCAGCTTTGTTGGACTTTACTTTGGAAATCGTTTGCTCTAAGTTAAGGATTTAGCTGCAATGTAAATTAAACATTATTAAAAATATGTTGATTAATTTGTTTAAAAGATTTTTCAATATGCTTAGATGTTAGACTCACGATCGATCAGCTCTAGTGCCTTAATAGCCTTTAATTAGGCAAAATGGAGCAATAAAATAAAATATAATTTAGCCATTAAATTCATTTAAGGCTAAATACTTTAATAAAAATAAATTTTACTTCTTTAATAGCATAAATAGTTAAACTTGGAGTATTTTTACAACACAACTGTGGTACATTAAAAACAAGGTGTCGTAGATTATATTTTATTTTTCTCCTTTTTTATCTGATAAATTGTTTTCCCCTTTCAAAGAATTTACCGAAATTTGGTGCGGATGTAGAGTGAACTTTCGGACACATTGCAGTTCTTCTGCAATTATGCTACAACGGTTTAGTCGTTACGATTGAAAATCTGTGTTGTTCTCGAACTTTACATTGACCAAATACTATTTTATCTGCAAATTTGCGAACGGTTTTTGCAAAAAATTGCAAAATTACAAAAACCTAAGTAGCCTTCATATAGCAATTAAGTAAAAGTACAAAACCGAAAAATGCAAGCATTCACTTGCAAATTTACCTTTTTTGCAAACTTCGAGCAAGTGTCTAAGCAGGCTTGCCGGCTTTTATTTATCATAGAGTGCTGATTGTATCAAAACTGTTTATAATTATGACATTGTTCATCTCCAGCAAAAGCTCAACTGCAGATTTTACAACAAAATATTTACATAAGAAGCACAGGAAGAGATCTAGTAAAAATTTTAACCAGTTTGACAATGCTGATAAAAATAAACGAAAAATGGCAGAAATATAAAAAAATGCCAAAGGAGTTCAAATTAAAACTAAAGCGAATTCTGCAGTTGATTACACTACATAAAGTTTGCTTCATTGCCGGCCGTGTTAAGTTTCTTTGTTTTTGAACGCAAATGATTAGCGAATTCGATAAAGACACATTTTTGCAAGGTGTGCTCGTCTTCTGTATTCAATATAAGGTCGCATTTCCTTGAAGTTTTTCTCAACTGTTCCATTGTCCGGTTTTGTGGCTTTTTAAGTAGCCACGCAATGGTTTCTAGAATAAAAAATAAAATACATTTATACCGAAGTTAATTTTTGTCCTGATTTGTTAGATGTATGTCCAACGTACTATTAATTAAACGCAACTTTTCCTTTTCAAATGGTTTGTAGTTTTTCTTTCCACTTATGTTGCATTCATTTATTTCCTGTTGCGTAAAAACTTCTCGAAATAAAATCTGGCCGGCTTTGATTACGGCATAGCGTTTACTCTTCTTTTTACCTGTAGATCCATTTCGCAAAATTGCTTCATACGCTGATTCAAAGACAGAGTCTTCGATTGAGTAATCCCTCTATAGCACATTAAAAATAAAATTGAGCATTTTATTTTGTGATTTTTAGTTTACTCATTTGTGTTTAACTAACCCAAGATTTGAGCTTTGAAATACTTGACTTGCAATCAGTAGTTTCTTCGCATTCATACTCAGGTTTTGTTGCTACAAGGAGGGGATTTGCTCTATGCAAACTCTCTGTTTCATTCTTTGGAGAATTGCGCCTTGTGAAAACCTACGGAAAATCACTTAAATTGTTTTATCTTTGCCTGTAACAATTAAAGAATTTTATTAATAAAATTTAACTTACATCGTCTGCCAAATTGTTTTCCAACTTATTTTCTTGACAATTCTCTTCTTTTAAATATGTTTTGTGCATGATCATCCCAAATTTTGCCAACCTAAAATATTTAACAAAATTTCACTACTTAAACAGAAAATTTTACGTAATTTAATGTAGAATGTATAACGGCGTCTTACATAATTTCCGCTTTTTCTGAATTCAGGTGATTCAAAAGTTTGTGGCAAACGAATGAGTCACTTTTTATTTTGTTTGAATCAAGTAAAAAGCTCTTTAAGCCTTTCAAAAGAGATCCTTGCAGCCAATCAACACTAATAGTGAAAATAAAAAATCACATAATTAGGTTACTAACTTCATATGCGGTTAATTTTAAGTGCTAAATTTAATCAATCATTTTAAGCTTACCATTCTTGGCTACTCACGTAACTTTGCATAATTTTGCATTGCTCTTCGGGAAGCGCATGATTGGCCATCCCAGATTTAATTTGACTGGATTTATCACCGACGTCTCTTTTTTTAACTTTGGAAATATCATCAACTTTCATTACTTGTTCTTGTGCACTGAATATGTAGCTTACATTTGTTTTCTGGAGTTTATGGGGCAAATCGTGCCCAGTTTGTACTTCCAAACCTAAAAACCAGAAAATATATAAAAGTTTGATATTTTTAGGTAATTATTGGTAATCATTAATTTAAAATAAAACAATATAAAACTAACATTTGTTTGCAATTTCCTTTCTTAGATTTTCCACCAAAGTAAATGAGGAAAACATTCCTCCGTTCTTTCTTTCCAATCTTGCTGAATAGTTTTTGAGCAAATCGGAATTATTCCTAGATTGAAAAATGCTCTGATGAATATTTTCCAGAAAGTGATTAATTTCCATCTGAATGTTTTCCGATTGTTGGCACAAAACCGTAAAATGATCAGAGTAGCTTTTACATGATTTACATAAATGCACAAAAATCTCGTCGGCGTTCACTATTTCAAGAAATGAGGTATTCAAACTGTTTTCTGCTTTGTCAACCGCAATGATAGCTTCCTTAATCGAAAGATACCGAAGAAGTTGTCGAAGTGGCACTGACTGAAGAGTACTTTCCGCTCCGTTTTTGTCTTTTGTATTCTGTCCGTCCTCAATATTAGACATGACGTTGTGCAAACAAAAGAAGCAGCAGCCTTCAGTATTTACTATTCGGACAGGTCTTTCTCTTGCGGAGTGTTCCATTTTCAGCTAATTTTTGCTAGCTCAATAAATTTGAAATTGTTTATATCTTATTTACTAGAAGTTAAAGTTTTGAACCTTGTAAACGTTCACAAAAAGTTGAGGTTTTAAAATTTGCAAATTTATGATGCTGGTTAAACCCACATTAGATGAATCTGTTAAATAAGCAGTGGAAATGGTTATTTTGAAAGTTTAAAATGCTTAAAGGAATGTAATACACGAATAAAGTAAATTTCATGAAAAGGGTAAAAATCAGTGTGGACAGAGAAACGAAGTCTACAACATGAAAAGGATGAAAAATCAAAAGCACAGAACGTAAAGAAAAATCCTTTGTTTTCTTGGCATGTTAGGCAGACTCCATCATCAATCCATAAGAAAAGCAATAAAATTTTTCTTTTGAACACCTGCACTGTCACACGTAAAAAAAGAAATTCGGTAATGAAATTAAATGTTCCTTCTGCTTCGTCTATTTACAGTAAAAGATCATGCACGAGGAAAAATAAAAGAATGAAATTTTATTGAAGGGTCCGTTTAAAACTTTGGGTAAGCTGAAAGGGACAGAAATTTTTCTTTAACGCGAACCTAACTTACAAGAGAAAAAAATATGCAGGTCATTGATATGAATCTAAACGTTTATCCCTTTACGGTTTACAAACTCAATAGTGGCTATTTGAGAACTAGAATTAGCTTTTTTGCATTTCCACATAAAGTCAGCAATACTAAACAAGGAACAATTATTCTCCAAAGGGATGAATTTTATAAGTTTTGCAGACTCAAATAAAGAAGACCAGATACCTTACTCATTACTTTTATTATCCTGAATATCATACCCGAAGAAAAATGGCTGCCTTTTCTATTGTTAATATTTTCATTCCTGGTCAAAGGCGTCAATATTTCATGCATGAAAACTCACAAAAGTCTTTGCTACCTCTTCAATATACTTCGTTCTGTTAAATTCTGTCGCAGTTTCAAACAAAGGTCTGTAAGAGACTTTGTTTTAATCCGTAAAAGGGTAAAAGGAGCAAAAATACACATTTTACGATAGGTTCCGAAAGGCAGTGAACCTTTAGCAAATATTAAGGAAAATGAAAATCATTTTCGGCTATTAACGTTTTATGCTGCAACTTTGTCAAATATTCACAAAAACACTCTCTAAATATTTTAAAGCTTCAGTATTCCATTGGACGGTAAGCTGTAATTGCTTGTTTTAAAAACTAGCAAAGAAATTTGAAGTTATTAGTTCAAAAACTATCAGTAAATACTAATTACTGCAAGCCAGTAATACATGAAAATGGAAGTGGGAAAAGAAAAGCTTGAAATTGACGAAAAAACTGAAGGAAAATGTAAGACATTATTTTTAGTGGCAGTTTGGTTGATATTTTTGCATTGTGCAATTATAATACAAATGTTTTGTCATCTTAAATATTAAAGTTTTTAATTTTTTTTTCGTAAAGGCTCACCTCAGCCAATCAAAACCTTGTCTGAGATTGCACAATTTGCACTGGGTGGGGATGTAGATGAAGCTTACATTGATGAAGACATTTCGCGTTTAATATTTGCTGCTGTCGACCTATGCAGTGATTTCGAAACGGCAAGAAACATCAAGCGCTTACTCCAGCTAGGAAAAATTTCAAAGAAGGAGGCTGCCGAATTAATAATGAAAAGCTGGCAAGAAAATCAAGACAAAGAGACTGTTAATATAGCCAATTTGCAGAGGATTTTATTTTTTAACGGATTTACTTCAGTTGCGGGTAAAAAAGTGGAAATTTTTATTAAACAATTACATTAAATTTCTTTACAAATATAATTAGCCAAAACGTTTGACGGTTTTAGACTTTCTAAATCCTGAACCAGGGGAAACAAATAAAAGGAAAAAGCTCAGACGAAGTGCGTCACCGTCAGTTTCATCAGTTTCAAGCTCGTCGGACTCCTCCGTATCCGAAGAGTACGGCAATGAATGGAGCAGTGAAGAAGAGGAAGAAAATTCTTCAAGTAATGATGAAGTTGCAAACCTTCAGCTATCCGCAGAAGAAGAAGCCCTTTCAAATGCAGTGGTAAGAAAAGAGCAAAAACAAAATATGATTTATGAATTCAAATAATTTAATTGGCTTGTCTCAAAGATTTTAGAATCAATCTTCAAAAACCTGGTATTAGAAGACAGGGAAAAGTTTCGATGCGTCAATAGTCTTTGGCGAGATGAAACGCTTGCATTCTGGAGGAGAACTGCTTGGGTTACAATTAAGGTTGGCTTATATCAAAATTAATTCCTTCTGCTCTTTATTTCTCTATTTTTAATTTTTATTTAATTTTTACCAAATAAGATTGATGAAAATCCAACCCGTTTTATGTCTTTGTGGGAGAAAAATATGGAAACTTTCATAAAGCTTTGCGAAACTCCCGTTCACGACCCTTCTTTGACTTTTACTGACGAAGATAGCAAACTGCTGCGTTTTTCAAACTACGGAGGTGAGTTTGGGGGAATGCTGTACAAAATTAAAGAAATTCCTTTCCGACGGTTTAAACTCGTTTCCCAGCCTCTGATGGATATGCCCGACCCATTTGCACAAATTCACAATAATAAATTCTGGATTAATTTTGGAGCGTTTATTACGCACCTCCACCTGACAAACTACACTTCAATTGTACAACCACGAACTCGACAAGCTTGTGTAAAAAATATTCTGTTAACTTTTTGTCCAAAACTGGTGGAATTTGAATTTTGTGAAACAATGCCTGATTGTTTCTATGGCGTGTATGAAAGCAACAGTTTCGGAGAAGACGAGGAAGAAGATGAAGACGAAGAAAATTGTACTAAAGTTGCCGGAAGTTTAAAAACTTTTAAATTTCATACTAAAAACCCAATTGGTGGAAATTTCTTGGAGGGGATTTTAACACTTTGTCCAAAATTGAAAGTAAGTATAATATTTAATCGTCTGTGTCTCTGTCTGAAGCAAAAAAGTGTAGCGGAAGAAAATTGCGGTTCTTTTAAAAATACCTAGGCCAGTTTAGAGCAACCCTGCTTTTACACTATTTATATTACAGCGGGTAAATTTTTCAAGTTTTAAAATTCGATGCGGTTTTTTAAAAAATAATTAAGTTGAAAATAAATAATCCAAAGCTTTAGTAAGCATTGGAACCCCTCACTCGAACATTTGTATAATTCTACGCACAAAATTTTGTTTTATTAAAGTCTGCTGCACTTTTTTACAACATTAGTAAGGTTAGATCAAACGCGATGCTTTTAGCAAACAATTGAGCTTCTGACTCGCTCATTTACAAATCAAAATTGAATTATATAATTCATAAACATTTTGAAATGATTGTGTTTAATTAGAATTTAGATTTGAAAGGGGAAAGCGGCATCAAATGTCTTCTTGCTCCAACGGCAAGTTCCCATCTGATTGAGCTGAGCACTTTGAAATTAAAATACAACAAAATTGCAATAGATGAAGATGGAAATCACGTTTCGCTTTTGCTGAAGAATTACGTTCAACTATTTCCAGATAAAATAACTCATTTGGAAATTCAAGGCGGCAGTCTTGCCCAAGAACGGCAGTCGCTGGATTTGTACTCAGTTGTGGCCCTTTGCAGACAACAGTTGAAAACCTTGGTCTTGGAAATGAACTACACGGAAGAAGAAATGGACTGGTTTACGGATTTGTCGGCTTACCGATTTCCAAGCTTACAAAATCTTTCGTTAATATTTAACCTTGTTGAAAGGGATGCGGCAGAAGCTTCAATTAAATTCGATTTTGAAACGCTTAAAGGAATGCCGATGCTAAACACACTGACAATCAGCGTTGGATACCGAAAGGTAGACCCGGACTCGACAGATCTATGGATTTATCAAGGCCGAAAGGACATCTATGTCCCACCAGATCTTCTAGACTTTGGCCATAATTCCCTTAAAAATTCTAGCAACACGGAAGGGGAAATCTTGTGTAAAAATTTGAATAAGTTTTATTTCAACGGCTGGCGCCTCAAAAAAGAACATGTCTTTGTGTTTTCAAAATGGTTTCCAAACCTAACTTGGCTTTGTGCTCCGCTTGCCGGAAATGCCTTTCCTGTGCTACAAAATAGTTGGAAAAACCTAGAATAATTAAATATTTTACCCCAGAGCTCCCTTAATCATTCCCAGATGGACCAGTTGAAGAAAGCAAAAGAAAATTTTAAAATTTGGATTGTTGATTTCAAAGGAGATAGGAAAATGTGGTGACCATTCAAAAACTTTGACCTGTTTCATATTAAAATTATTTTTTGGTTGATTTTTTGAGTTTATGAATCCTATTGTATTTTATGTTATAATTTATTTCAGTTTTCAAGTTACGTTAAGTTTTAAAATATTGGTTGCTGCTTTTGATGTTTGTTTAGAGCCATTAGTATATTGAAGACTTATTACGTAAAACCTAGTTAAGGCTATAAAAATGCTACGAAAAGCTACCAATGCTATGTAACAAGCATTTTTGATTTAACAACTATTCCACTTATGAAGTGCTGATTTCTGCTGGCATTTTTCTCATTTGTTTTTGGATGCTTACCTTTGTAAACTTTTCCCGTAAAACCTACAAAAAAACTTTTCCCCTAATTTAACTTTACATTTGTGTTCGAAAAACTGACATGAGTATATACTCAACTTGACAGGCAATGAGGATAAAATAGCAAATGTTTTCTGCATTTGTCTAGTTTACTTTGAAGAAGTTATAACTAAGTAAAGTTAGTTTTAAGCAAATACAGGATTGTACATTGAATGAATGATTTTATTAAAAGATACAAAACAGATTTTCTTAGCTTATATTGTTACAAATTTTGCAATATTCGTGAACTTTAGCGAAATAATTAGCGGTTAGGCTAATTAAATCGTATGCATTTACATTATTTTACACGGTTAAGTAAAACAATAAACTATTCTACTCTGTATTGAGTTAAAGGCTAACATTACGTTAATCAGTAAACAATTCACTAGCATTTAAGCGGGTCTTCTTCCTCCAGCTTGACTTTATTTTTCTTCGGACAACATTTCTCGTGGCGCCTGAAGGATGACTTGAATTTACACTGTTTACCACAGAAACTACAAGAAAACATTTTGCCAAAGTGGGTTGCATCTTTGTGAACCTTCAAATTACTCAAACTTGCATACTTTTTGCCGCAAAGGTCACACGAATACCGGTCAGCATATTGATGTGACCATCGTTGATGGTCATTAAGTTTGTTCTGAGTTTCATACCTATTTTCGCAAATTTTACAAACAAACTTAAAGTTTGGATTTTGTTTTTTGTCAATCTTTTCTGCTGACATATTTTCTTATGGTGATTTAAATTATTCACCCTCGAGTATGATTTCCAGCATGTCCCGCATTTGTATCTTTTTTGCAGGTGAATGCTGAAGTAGTGCTTTCGAAAACTGCCGTGATTACGGTATTTACTGTCGCAGTAGTTGCAGTTGAATGAGCCTGTTTCATTGTCCCTTGAATAATGAGGGTTGTCAAATAAATTTCTTCGTTTTCGTCTTTTCTCTCCAAAGGTTCTTTCAGAAATCTGCTTCTTTGCGTTTGTATTGTGCTCAGCTTGTCTTACAGCGGTAGACAATGTCGGTTGTTTTGTTTCAGAAAGCAATTCTGAATTTATTGTCAGTTTGGCTTCGATTGGAGAAGGCAGGGGCGATGTGGGTATATCAAAGAAAACTGAAGGACTCGGCACACGATTGCAGAAATCGTCATCATCGTTTTCAAAAGTTTCCGTTTTTTCCTCCTTAGGAATTGCAGTGACCTCCTTTTCTATAGAAATCCTGTTCAATTGAACAATGGGAAGATGAGAATTTCTCCTTTGCGAACCTACAAATGCAAATAAAATTCACAAATTTGCATTTATTATAATATTCGATTAAGTACTCAAAATATGTCTGATGGTGAGTTGATGGAAAAGCTCACATTTCTCTGCCAGTTCCTTTCTTAACTTGTCCACAAATGCAAGTTGGGACAAAGATTCAAGGTCACTTGTCATCCTCTTTGAATAAGTCTGGACCAGGTTGGAATCCTTTGCTGAAGTTGTAATGCGTGCGTGAATCCGCTCAAGCATGTAACTCAACTCCATTTCAATTTTCTCCAATTGTTGGGTAAGATATGAAAATCTGGAGTTTATTTTCTTGCAGGATTCACATAGAATGACTTCAATTTGTTGTCTATTAATATCAGCATCAGATCCAGGTAAACCATTATCACCAGCAATCCCTACGTAGCGAAGAAGGAAGCGCACTGAACTTAATTGGTTTTCGGCTTGTACGTCATTTTCATGAATTTCACCCTCTTCCCCAATCGGAAGTAAATCGTCAGTTCCGAGGCAGATGAAACAACACCCGCTTGTATTTAAAGTTCTCCTAAATTGTTTTTTCACAAATTCCATTTTGTTTACTTGCAATAGATGCAGACAAGCAAATCCAGTGTAGCCTCTTTGCAAAATAAATTTTGTATTTTAAAACTTTTGCTGTAATAATAAACAAAAACTTGTATTTCTAAATAAATATCAGTAGCACTAAAGTTATTACCAGCTTGAAAAGCTAGTCATGAGATCGGTATGATTGTCTGT
>JAANSO010002375.1:0-13671 GCA_036507315.1 Lepidocyrtus fimetarius
TTCAAAAAGGCTTAGCTTGCCACCAGTTGACAATCCAAATTCGAATGGATAACATCAAGCTACAGAATTTAAGCCAACTCCGTTTTCACTAAATGAAGGCTGACATATTCTTCATGTATTAATGAAGATTCTTAAAACCAATTGCTAAAGACAACTGCAGTTGTTTTTAAAAGTATATAGCATTATCCAAACTGCTTTGTTCTACTTTTTGATGACGTAAATGGCTATTGGCGTTTCTGTATCATTATCAAAGTTCAAAAGGTTAATGGGAACATTCAGACTTGATAAAAAATTAAAACATTGCATTTTTAATGAAAAACACTAAATGCTTCCACATTTAATGTCAGTTCAATACAGGCAAATAAAACTAATTTCTATTTCAATTCCAGTCAGGAATGTAGCAATAATGACGTAAGGAAACTGTTGATTCGGGAAAAGTCAATAAAAAACGGATAAGGTTTTCTTTCCATTGACTTTTTGCTTTTTGTACTCATTCTTTCTTTATTCGACTGGACTTTCACATCCATTTCCCTTTCCTGGTTTTGATTCCAATGCAATAAAAGATGGAACCATTAACCCAACAATAGCACTTGTTGTGCATACAACTTCTCCTTCCCCTTCTTCAAGGATAATAAACGATATCAGAATGCAATGCCATGGTCAATAGAGAGAAAGCAACTGACTTCCTTAAAGTTACATTAAAGTTTGCCACGAGCTCACGAGCGTTTCTGGAATAAACAGCTTCCAGAAATAATGGGAGATAGAGTCAGATCCGTTTCCTTGTCCATCAATCTTTCTGCACTTCTTATATAGCATTATTTAGCAATTGTCAATGTTATTGGTGATTGCTAGTCTGGTTTTGTTTGCTTTACTGTCTTTTCACTTGCTAGGATTCGTAAGCAACTTTACCCTCTTCTTTTTTCAAGATTTATTTTTCGATTTATTTTTAAGAACATCAAACGCGTAGTACTTTATTAAGCCAATAAACACAAAATTTTCCAGTATTTTTCTCCAGTTCTATCTAATTACATCTTAACTTTGGAATCCTTTCACAGTTTTGCCTAAAACTTGGAGAATAATTGGTAGGTGTACAAATAGGTACAATGACTGCAAGCGCACAAAATCACAAGTTTGCAAAACAATTAACAAGTTTCCTACAAAACGAATCTCGTATTATTTTTGTTTTTGTAGCCACCATTCCCATTTTCGTACAGCATTTGCATTTACAACCCCGTCGCGTTGTTGCTGTCAACTTCAACAACCTAGCCCAACTGCTGAATATGCAGACAAATTTACATTCATTATTAGAAAGGTGACGTAAGTATAACTTTTCTCTTTGCGTTCATTCTATTTTTTATTCATTCACAGTATGCCGGTTTTGCTATTTATTCGACATTGAATAAAATAAAACAAAGCCAAAAAATAATATCGATTTATTTCACCTGTGCGGAAAGAGAGTATAAATTGTTTCTCGCTAACACCGCCACCACCTGCAAATTTGAATAAGCATTTAGAAGAGCTAACTTCATCCACTAAGACAAGTCGTTTATGTCAATTTCATGTTCCAAAACTAGACCCTGTTTTAGATCGGTCCCGAACGATAAAAATGAGGAAAGTGGTTCGATTTAAGTCGTTTGCTCTTGTTTGTTAAACAATAAATAAAATGCGGTGCATTCATTGCCATTTTAGGATTTCACTTTAAATGCAAGCATTTATTGCTTCGATGTGCTGCTTGTTGGTTTAAATGTGCTTTGGCATGCGAGATCATATCAAAAAAAAATACTGCAAAATAAAGAGGGAAAGTTGAAATAATTTGCAAACTTGTACTTGGAGGACTCGCTGTAAGTATTTTAAATGCATAAAAATGGACATAGTTTTATGACCAATGTCGGAATGGCTAATATTTGCATGCCCGTGCTTTTCACTCTAAAAGAATGAAAATTAAAATAGTTTGTTACGAAGGTGAGAGCTGTGAACGTGTACACACAGCAGGAGAGTTTCTTTCTCAAGTGAGAAACAAGCTTGTTCCTTTAAAAATGTGTGACATGCCGAATTATAACAAGCTTGAGCAAAACACTTGCAGGCATTCTTCATTCATTTCCACTATACCTATAATTATTACTATAGGTTCTACATCTAAAAGAGAAGTCCGAAATGCTTGATTAAGCTTTGAAATCATGATATAAATTAAATTATCAATTTTTAAACATGAATATTAATGAACGAAATTGAGATGTCAGGCAAAAATTAGATGATTTAATATCAGCTAAAAATTTAATACGAATTAGGTGCGACTGAGTTGCTTTTAATCATTAATTTTCGTATCCACCCAAATAACTCAATCCAAATGAAAGTTTACACACTGTCGGACAGGCACATTGTGCCTATATTTAGATTTATGATAATAAGCAAAGAGGGCGGAAAATTTTAATCAATTTACCTTTTGTGCAGGTTTTGCTCTCTCTCCCTTACTGCAATTGTCAGTCGGTATTCGGATCTAAAACAAAGAAAAATATATTTTAAATTTTATTACAGGTTTGCAAATGATTATCATGCGTATATTTTTATTTGAAAACAGTTTTAAAACTCGATTTTCATTCTGTCATTTTATAAAGTTAAATAGATCAATAATTAAGAGTCATCCAAACTAGATATAGCATTGTAAAAATTTAGTTTAAAAAGAGCAGCAAGTCAAGATACAATGCAGAAAGTCAACCTCAGAAACGCAAGAAAACACAAACCCTTTCTATTAAAAAACGTTATTCATCAGGAATCAAGACTTTCTGCAGCGTCGTATTGAATTGAACTTAATTTCTCTTTGTCAAATGATGGCAGTGAACTTTGAAGGACCCAATCTATTCAGAGATAGCTGACTTGTTCAAAACAGTTTTAAAACTCGATTTTCATTCTGTCATTTTATAAAGTTAAATCGATCAATAATTAAGAGTCATCCAAAGTAGATATAGCATTGTAAACATTTAGTTTAAAACGAGCAGCAAGTCAAAATACAATGCAGAAAGTCAACCTCAGAAACGCAAGAAAACACAAACCCTTTCTATTAAAAAACGTTCTTCATCAGGAATCAAGACTTTCTGCAGCGTCGTATTGACTTGAACTTAATTTCTCTTTGTCAAATGATGGCAGTGAACTTTGAAGGACCCAATCTATTCAGAGATAGCTGACTTGTTCAGCAGACAAGAAAAAAGTGGTTAAAATAGCTTTACACAAGAAAAGGAGAAATGAGTCTGGAGAAAGAGCATAAAATAAATGTGGATAACATGAGCATTGCCTTAACCTGAAACCACTACCTCTTCTTCCACTTAAAATGAAGGCATCAAGTGGATGATCCTTGTACAGAATTAAGAGCTTTTGTTCCTTTTTTGATCTTGTCAGCTGATTGGCTAACCACGGGTATGCCACCACGAGACATTCACCGTTTGGAAGCCAAGAATAGAAGTGGCAGTAGAAAGCATAAAGAAGCTCTAGATAATAGATAGATTTTTTTCTCCTTCCGTGTTATTGGATGGATCCTATTATCCCATATCGTTCTTTATCATCAACAAAAACAGAGTACACTTCTGGCCTAAGGACATATTTTTCCTTCCGTCAAGTTCAGTACCACACCACCAACCACACTTTATTATTCCATTTTCCTTGCTGTGTACAACATTTTTCTACTTCACATTTCACGTAACTCATCTATTATTATGCTATAAAGATGCTGCGTGAAATGTAAGATTTTTTATCAAATTTTTTCTCATCATGCCAAAAAGGAAAGTGCAGACACGCACGCAATGCCAATTTATTAGTTGTGTAGTGGCGTTAGTACAAACAATGATGATGAAAATAATGATAATGAAATATGCTGTACAGCACCTTAAATAAAAATATGCGTATTAATTTTTGTCATATGAATTGAGACCTTTCCCATTCTGAGAATGAAAAGAAGTAGATCATCCTTCAAGATTAAAGTTTTTCTTAAACGTTTTTGAAAATTTGAAATTGTCAGGTGAAAAAGTGAGGAACTAATATGATAAGGAAGGAATTCAAAAAAGAAACAAAAGCTTTCTTTTAGAAAAAACTTTCAGCTTCATTTCACATTATAAAATCTTGACATGAAGAAGAAGAGTGAAAGAAAAATAGAGAATCTGGCTAACCACCTATCATATTTATCTCTGTCGTCATCATCAGACAAAATTGAGACGTATCCTCATTTTCTTTCCCTATCTAGCATGTTTGGTTAATAATGAAGAATATACGCTTCCTCGTCAGTCACTCACTTTTACTATACAACAGTACAAATGAAAGAACAAGTTGCGTAGGGAATGTAGACAAGCAAAATTTCCACTTTTGGAACAATTCTTGGTTACTGCATGGCTTTCCAACAACACCAACAAGAATAGGAAAGTATCCATCGATAGACAATGGGATGCGAGCGATTTGTAATGAAACATACTGTTTACTTGTCTGTATATAAACAATAACAAATAGGTACGCCAGTTTTCTTCTTTTTCAAATCCATTGTGAAATATTATAATACCTCTCTATTCACAAAACAGCAATACTAGCTTGAAAAGCGATATATTGGACGTGTGGCATGGCAAGAAATGAAAGATTACGTGCTTTCAAGTTTTCTCAATGCTTCCAAAAACTTTTTGAACAAAAACTAACAGCAGCAGCACCACAACTTCCGATATTATCAAACAACAACAATCAGTTAAAAGAATTGAACTCTATCGGGACGTAAAAGAGAAAAACGGAATTCCAAGCAAATCTTTTTAGTATGCGTGAGCGATAGATAGATGGGCCATGTACAAAAAACCGAATTGAGTGAGAAAAGTAAAGAAGTTCAATAGATTGAGGCATGAAAATTTTTGTTTTTATTATTATAAAAAGCAAGACATGTAAAGAAGAGAAATGCCTACGTTATACTGTATGACGGGATTGGCGGCACTATTGGCACTTTACTAGACAGACACGCAAGGGAAAATTCCCTTCGGTGTGGCACAAGTCTACACAGCTTTTCCTTCCTCAGTTTTTAGGATTTTCTCTTTTTTCTGATTGAGCCATAGTCTTTTTTTCACTATGTTTTAGCATCAATGTATGTATAGCATGACATGACATGATGGCATGCGATAGTTCTACCATCACTATCATCATCTCCTTTGATGATACAGTAAATGGCAATATGTATACAGAAACAAAAGTCAAAAATATATTCTACGTTTTACAGAGATAGAGCGAAACGACAGAAAAAGTGAAGAATTGGTTGTGACTCACTGTGAGTGATAGTGAAATACTGAAAACGAGCGTAATGGTATTTAACACCAACCAGACCTACCAAAATATAGAAAAAATGTTTGGTTCGTGTTTTCCTTTCTTTTGCCTGGTCTCTGCAGTAACTTTTTTGTGCTGTGCCATTTTAAGCTGACTCAGTTACTGCGATATTCACACTCTTTTACTTTTACTTCTGCCATCACTATACAAATATGATGACGATCATGAAGTTCCTGACAGTATATTCCCAAAGTCCCATAGCTCTTTTAAGCTAAAAAGTAAAGCTTGGGATCATCATGCAAAAGGAATAAGAGAAAAGACAGACAAGGGAACAATATAAATAGGTCCCTTGATTTGCTTTGCCTCTGCTCACTGAATCTATCCAATATGATGATATGATCTTATCTGGTTGATAATGTTACACATGAGCTGTACTTTTATGCTCTTTTGTATAGAATACCAAAGTCATTGGAGTAGTTTTCATTCTATTGCGTATCAAAAGTTCATATCAACTATTTGTGCAGTTGGGAAAGTGGATTGATCTATAAAAATATTGTCTCTGCCAACAAAACATCAATTCATTCCGATACACATTTTAATATGTTTTCCCCGTTTTCCATCAAGCAAGCTTCCACTGCATACTTGCATGAAAACACGAGAAAATGTGTGTGTAGTTTGGAGGGGGAAGCAAACACGCCCTTTTCTCAGATTCGAATTATAAGCTTTAGGTTCCGCTTCCCTTCTTTTTTCTTGGCTACCCAATTCATTATTCTTTCCTTCAAGAAACTCATCCATATTAACAATATCACAATAAGAGTGATGTTTGATGTTGATTGTTGATGAGAATAATATGATGGTGGCGACGATCCAAACATCACCGTCGTCATCATCAACATCATCATCATTCTGATGTATATATGATAAGCAGGAGATGATTTTTGATGAGAACATGATTATGGTAGTTGTGTCGTATGTAAAAACTCTCATTTCTTTCATACCGACCTTTTTCTCCCCTTTCTTTCTCTATTTCTTTCTCTTATTTTATGAGTACAAAAATGTTCTGATTTAAAATACACTTCACAAGATTGAGTAATATGTGTGTGGATAATGTCTTGATCACGACATGTCATGTCATACGTTTTCCAATTCTACTCTACAAGTGTACAAGATAATAATAGTAATCTAGAGACCAAAGTCTTTATGCTTATGTGTAAATCTGTTGTAAATATTATTATAATAGAGTAGAGGGGAACTTCATGGGAAGATTTTAAAAAGCCCTTTTTAATATAAAAAGTTACAGACAGAAGCTTCATCTTAATATGAAACATTTTAAAGAAGTTTTAAAAATCTTTTACTCTTTTATTTCTGGATCCAGCTTTTCACTTCTTCGGTACGCACTTAATGAAAAACAGCTTCTCTCAGTCTTTACTCACTATGTATTTTTAAATAATAATAGTGTGAAAATGGACAACTTTTTTTGGGAGATTCTTACTGCGGGAAAAAAGAAAAAGACAACAATGCTCCCCTTTGCCCGCATTATTATTATTATTGCTGTTATAATGTAAAAACATGTAATAATTTTGCTTGATAATGTTTTGATGTGTGACGCTGCTGGTCATTATCATAATGTTACTCTTGCCACTATATCTAAACCTTTCTTTTCCTTTGATTAAAGCTAGTGGTGAAGTGAATGCACGAAAGGAGAAGATAATGAAAAGTTGTTATAAACTGGAATTAATACGATTAAATAAAAAAGAGGGGATGAAGGTCAGCAAAATCACCCTTTCTGTAATGCTATTCAACCACTTCTTATAATATTTGCTTATAACACGGAATCCTCCAAATTTTGAAGTATCAAATTTAGATAGGTAAAAACTCTTCAAGATATAGGTTTTAGGTATGTCAGGAGGATAATTAAGTTAGTTGAGTGATGACGAGGTTTTTGGATATTACTAGACCCTATCATAATCTATTCATAGCTCTAATGTTGCAAGGGAAACGACCTCCCTGAAAATTACGTCTTTTAAAAGAAAGGATTATAATTTAAACAATAGGTTTTTACTAGTCAATGCAATTAAAGCAATAATTGGATCTTGTTATTATACTCTTCTTCTCTTCATTGTGATAATTGTTGAGGTTTTTAGTAAACTACATTGAATAGCTAAAATTTTGACGATGCTTGGATAAATCCATTTTCTATGTGCATTGTCATCATTATACAATCCATAATTGCATTCTTCTTTCAGTTATACCATGCTAGGCGCAAACTAGCAGTCAATGTTTTGCTGAACTGTCAAAAGTTTCCAACTTTTTTATTCAACAAGTGTGAAAATTTGCATTAAAGCATTATTATCTGCAATAAAATTTACAAGGTTTTGTACTAAAATCAAGTACAAATCTTTAAAAGGAGAGAGCTTTATTTTGAAATGGCGTTTCTTTACCTTAGCAAAATATAATGGTAGCACTTGCTCATTCCTAATATGGAAAGTTTTAATAATGACACTAGCCAAAGTGCAAACGCTTCGTTAGATATTTCTTTGACAATAACATCAAGTTAGAGCAATATCAGCAGTAGCGGCTAATGTATTAGTGTGCTATATTTTTATTGTATCTTTTGCATAGTTTTCTAACTGCATCAGATACAAAGATAGTAATAATGACAGGACAGAAAACTTTATCAAGCTTTTAACATTTTTATCTTCATCTTGGTTTTACGTTTGCATAAAATATATGCTGATCCAAATAATGTTCGTCGCAAAAGAATAATAAGCAATTCAATTTCAGCTAAAAGTTATAACTTTGCTGGTTTAAGCATTCGTCTTTTATTTTATTTAAGGAGTTGTCCCATTTTATTTCATTAGTTCAGCTCTTTTCCCTCGTTATTGAAGACCAAAGGGCTAACTCGGAGAAATACCTGAATCTACATCTTTTTCTTTTCATGCATACTTTATGAATAAGCCAACCAAGCGTAGCATTACTGCAGCACCTAGAGTATCACCATCACCGACCTTCTTTAAAAGTTAGAGGGAAGACCAGTAAGACTAGGGTTGGGGAGGAGGAGGACAACACAGTGATTTAATTGTCTATTATATTACCTACAGATCTGGTTGTTTTTACTGCCGTCGTTTGTCTTCTTTTACTGGGAGAAAGATGAAAGGAGACGATACACTAAATGAGTATATCAAGTATAGCAGTAGTAGCAAATTTANAAAGGAGACGATATACTAAATGAGTATATCAAGTATAGCAGTAGTAGCAAATTTAAAACAGAAAAAGGAAAGGATAATCCAATCTAGTTATATAATAGTAGTTGACTTGACCAGTAATTTGAAATGAGTGAGGAGGAGTAAGGTTACAAACAAACAAAAAGCCATAAAGCGACAAAGTATGCAGCAATTATTTGCCTTTGTCTTGTTGTCGAGCTTTGTTACTGCTTCTGCAGTTGCTACTTCTTCCATTCCTCTGGCGTAATTCGGAGAATGAAAATAACGACAAAACTATTGTAGGGACCAGTTTTCCCTCTATATCAATAATAATATAAATATACACAAATGCCCATTAAGGTGAACGAAACTACTTTTACTGCCCTGTAAAATATGTTACAAGTTGCAGTGCTGCTTCTGATGAAGTTTGGGCGTTTCGTGTACCGTTCTGCTTCAACACTGCATTATTATTACTCTGATAGTTTATAAAAGGACCAAACTTTTAATCTCATCTTGCTTACAGCTTGTCTCGGCAACTTTCTTACGGTGTATTTTAACAGAAAGCAGTACCAGTGTGACCACATTAATAACCTTTGATAATGATGATGAAAGAAGTAGGAGAATACGAGAAATATATTAAAAGAGTTGTAACTAACCCTTTAGGTAATTTTCTGATATTTAAAGCCTCTTGAAAATTTAAAAATGAGTTAGAATGGTAGGCGGATATCAATTGTAAAATATTTTGGCTGGGCTGTCATCCTTTTCATTGCAATGGTGTTATTTTATCGATATCAGCATCAGCGTTTGTCTTAATGGCGGCAGGGATAAATTTAAGAATAAATGATGATGTGTTATGTGATCATGTAGGCTGGAATTCGGCTTTATATAGCTGTTAAATCTCATTAGTAAGTGAATACCACCAGGGTGGTTTTGGAACGTGGGTGACTTTCTGTGGCTAAATGCACTGTTTTCAAAATTTCCATGTACCTATTTTAATGTGATGGTGTAAATAACCAAATCTGAATTTGGCTGACTATTTTGTAGCCCGACAAGTCAAAAAGCGGATTTTTTGTAAGAATGTCTTCAAAATCCTTTGATAAAATGATCAATCTGTAATCAGGAGTTTTAACAGACGCCACATTTCCCCCATTCTCCTGCATAATGACATAATTATTGGGGTTTTAAATCGCTTTTTGGCTTCTCTATTTACAGATACCTAGTGATTTCAGAGGGAAAGTGCCACTTTAAGATAATGTTGAATAATTTAATACGTCTCAATGTTTCTCATAAACAGATTTTGATTTAAATTTATGTTTTTGATGTCATTTAATTCTAAATTAGACCTCCCTACCGTTCATCTTTCATCAGTTTGAGCCATGCAATAATAGATAATGTAATAGTCATCCGAGAAAAAATAAGGAAAAGAGACCCAGATAGTTATAAGCCAAAACTTTTTCATATCAGCAAATAAGACAACGGATTCAGATGTTTCTTCATCTTTTCCAGGTTTCTAATACCAATATTTCAAACTGAACTAGTTGCACTAAATGTAAATATAGTTTACCTACATATATATCCTAGGTTTATATGAACTTGAGTTGCATAATAAAATTTAAACAAAAATACCTATATCTATTGGAATAGCCATAACTTTACTTATGTATTGGTGGTTTATTATTTGATAACTTTCTAAATTAAGGCACACTTTGTAGAGCTGGAAAATAGTCCAAAGTTGTACTGGTTTACATAACGGCTTCACCTCTCATTGCATGCATAGTCAATCAAAATTCTTTGAAGCTTGTGCTATTCAACCTGACATGACAGACAACTACGAACGAGACAGCATAGCAAGATGATAAAACAGACAAGTCCAATTTTCCGTTTTTTCACTATTCTTGGTGCTTGCTTGTTGATAAGCTTCTTTTTCAACCAAATGCATATCCGCTTGATCAGATCATTTATGCCTTTTTCTTTGAATCTTTACTACTTTACATAACTGATCTTGACAAGTTAAACTTGGATCTTGACTGGTTGGCTACATTGCACGCATACATACCAAACAAAAACAGCATAGCACTTTGCATAACCCAACTTTAACACTTCCACAAACTAAAGTAGCGCATTTATTTAGTGTGCAAAGTATCAACAACAACCTTTATAGAAGTGTGAGTAGATTTTCTTTTATCAAAATTGTTTTCCCTGAGACTTCTTCAGCTTAATGCGTATGCTGTGCACACACAAATCTTCAAAAGGGGAAGACTGAATTGTTGTTATAAAAACTGAAGTTTATTTTCCCTAAAAATGTTTTTTTCCTCAATGCCTCAATCCTTTAGCAAGAGAGCATGAAGCAACAGACGATAGCGTGTTACCAAAAGGCTTACAATGCAAGTTACCTTGAAGGTACACGAGTTGGGTTACCAAATTATCATTACTGGGGTAGTTTTTAATCCTCTTTCACGTGGTAATCATTTCAGTTTGGATCTCCTAAAGATTGGCACAAAATTTGCAAGGGTTGCCCCCATCCAGGTACTGTTAGCTTACCACTGGTCTATCAATATAAACCAATATTTTTACCTTTGTTATTGGAATGTGTGTGCATCCAAATTTAGGATAGTGTAACTTTTTTGGATTGTCATTAAATGAATAATAATTTTTAGAATTGACAAAATTTGCAATCGCACTTATGCGAACTAGGTTTTATGGGTAGTAAGTATAAACGATAATGGATTATAAATAAAATTCATCGATGAGTGCGGAAAAAATAAAATTCCTGAAACCTCTTTTCTTTACAAAATTAATTAAAAATGGAAAAAAATAAATTAAAGTCTGTTCAAAAAAGTCACGCATAAATATACCAAATAACTTATTCGTTTGAATGGCTTTGATAGACCTTAATAGGATGCAGCACTTGCAAATATTTTGTTTATCTTTCCGAGATCCAAACTGAAATTAATATCACGTAAAAGAGGATTAAAAACTACCCCAGTAATGACCATGTGGCCATTCAACTCGTGTACCCACAAGGTAACTTTCCTTGTTAGTATAAAGAGAATTGCGAATGAACAAGTTATATTTGACTTCACTTTTTCAAGTGGATTGCAGAAAAGACGAGAAAAAAAATTAAGTCGACATCATCTTTGGAGAAAGGGAAAAGCGTGAGCTTCTAAAAATGTTCTATCATGAATGATTCGTTTTGGTCAGATCGGAACTAAATAAAAAATACACAAAAACGAGAAAATGTAGATGGAAGGGAATAAGTGAAATTAAATGTGTTGGAAAGAGACGATCGTTGTAAGAAACGATGACAGGAAATATAAACAAGAAAAAAGTTAAATACGAGATATTTCTTTACTCAATTGACTATATAGTAGCGAAGCGAAACAGGAAGGTTTTAGAGGTGAGCGGTTGTGCAAAAAAAAACTAAATTTTATTTCTCCATCATTATTATGTTGGTTATGGTTATGGTATGATTATGTAAGGGCGGTTTTTATATACAGTTGTAAAAATCTTTTTAAAAATATGTTTTTGCAGAAGATTCTCTTTTTAAAAAATTAATTTGACTTTAAGATGTACTTGAAGGGAGTTTGAGGGAGACAGACGATTGCCTCTCAAGTCCATCGCCACTACATTTTTGGTAAGCTGCAAATCAAATAGAGTTGCAATGGTAGATACACTTATCTTGGCTTTTTAAACCGCATCTTAAGTATGGATCTAGTCTATTACTAGAAAGATGCGAAAGAAAAGATTTTTTCTAGCAAATCCTCCGCTTGCCAGCTGTGATCTTTCTTTCTCGCGTCTTGTTTTCATCATCTTCGTTTTTCTCCGAATACAATGCAATGCATCAAGTCAGCTTCACTGCATCATCGTATTCAAGTCCTTGGCTTCCCTGAACGTAAAAGTAGAAAATTTTCTACACTTGTCAGAGAGAGAAAAAAATACAAAAAATAGAAAGGGAGAAAAAATGAACGGGAACCAGTCTCAAGATTTTTGTCTTGCCGTCGCTTCGACATCATCAAAATGAAGAATGAAAATGAATTTTTTATATTCTGCAAGATGATATAAATACATACCGGCTAAGGACGATGATGATTATGTGGTTTCGTTTCACCTTTCTTTAGACTCAATTTTGTGTTATTTTGATCTTATATACATGAGTGGTTACGCTTACGGGTATTATTTATGTCTTCTTTACTACTACAGAGTGGAGGCTAATAAGGGTATTACGGTGCACTGCTCCTGAGAGTCAGAATATTTATTTACCTGAACGGACAAGCTGATATTACAAAAGCCACACTAGTCTCCCCTTTCTACTAATATGATTTTATTTTTGTGTGTAAAAACGCACTAAACCAATGATGCTCCAAACTGCGTAAGTACACCTTCACCTTGCACTTGGAAATCGATCTGTCCGTCTCTGTCTGTTTTTTTATCCAAAGAGTTGGATAGATTTGTGGGGTGAAGGATGAAACTAGATGAAGGATGAAAAAATTGAAGAAAAATAAACTTTTTTGGCTTCTTTAATACATGAATTGCAGAAGTTCTTAAGGAGAGACAGCCAAGTCCCAAAATGTAAAATTATCTTACAAAAACCAAGAAGAAGATGCTTTTATGCAAGTGCAAGTGAAACACGAAGAAAAAAATGCAGGAATGGTAATGGAATGGAAGAGCAAGATGTGACGTGATATGACTTTTCTATAATAAAATATGCCTGAAGATATTTAAATAAGTCTAGGTAAAAAAGTATGATAGTTGGATATATCATTTTGGTGCATTTTTCTCTCTATGTATCTGTCTCTCGAGAAGTTTTTTTTACTATTTTTCTTTGACGGATGTATTACTTTTATAGTCAACCTTTTCATCTTTTTTATCCTTAAGCTTGTTACGCACTTTTAGAAAGGGAAAGGTTCAACTTGTCTTGGGACTGAGGGAGACCAAAGAAGTAAACGTATTGGAAATATCAAATTTCGTTTTTGTTTGAAAAGTTTTGTTTCTGGGGGGAAACTTTTGATTTGCATTTTATTTCTTTTGAATTGGAAGAAATAAAGTAAACTAGTTTGGAGAAAATGTTAAAGATTCAGAAGAAGATATATATTTTGGCCAAAAATATATTAAACCAACTACGTATTATTCTATTTAAAAGATAGCTGTAGAGAAAGTTTAAATAATGCAAATTCTAAAAACTACAATTACT